>JAQIXN010000571.1:0-34150 GCA_034698145.1 Proisotoma minuta
TCATGTCGACGCCAATATCTCAGAGACTATTTGACCTAGAGACCTGAAAATTTTACCATCAATATAACTTTTGATGCTCTATCAAAGCGCCCAATTGTTAAGTCCGCGCCGCGCTAAAAGCGCGGGAACCTTTACGGCCCTCTAGCGCCGCCAGATTTGGTCGCAGAGCCTTCTGGTTTTTTATGCAGACCCTAGCTGGACCTAAAGAAGGCATGTGCAAAGTTGGAAGGCAATCAGAATTTCAAGCGCTCTCCGACCACTGTGCGATGCATTGGTTCAAATACAAAACCATTGTAATGTTATAATAATTGACATGGCGTTGATTTATTGGAGAACACCATCTCAGAAGAAGCAGAAAATAATTACAATTATTCATTCTCTCATGTAGCTGTGAAGAAATTCAATTATTCCAATCAGAGATAATATATTTAGGATGCAAAGCAGTATTAAACCCTCATCATCTTTTAGTTGCGAAGAAAGGATCTAGTAATGACATCACGTCTCGAAAATCGCGATATTATTTGGCAATGGAATTTATTATGAAGAATTTAATCAAAGTGACAAAACACGAGTAATATTAAAATACATGTTTCCTAATATTAATTAAAATTGTAATTAATTATCCGACATATCGAGGTTGATTTAAGACTGGAATTCCAATGAGTATTAAAGAACAACACGATAACTATTTAAAATGAATCGTTTGTAGTAAATAATATCCAGTTGTGTCCTACTTTTCCCATCTAATAAACTGAAACAATTTTGCAGTAGTGAATGCAATGTAATAGTGTAAGACCAAGGACGTCATATCGAGAATAATACAACTTAACATTAACCCCTCCTGCTGAACTATGCAATTAATTTTAAAAGGAAACAACAAAGTTATCAGCTATCAAACAAACATTACACCCGCATGCATATAAATACGAAACAAGAAAACTCTTTGCAATGTTTACAACAATAAATAGCATGGGAGCGGTGGATTCGTTGACCTTTATATTGCAGCTTTGCTTAATATTTGTACCATGCTTGATTTCTTGCATGCTAAATATTCATTGTTTTACTAAAATCCCGGCACACATTAAGCTTTTTTTTTAAGTTTAGTTCAGGTTAAAATTGAGAGAAGGATTGATCAACTTGCGCCAACATGGTACGCTTAGTTTTATTACATAGTTTTTTTTTATTATTTGATTTTTTTAATGTATTCAACATCAGTCATTATCGTTATCTAGGATTTGGTCTTATATATTTATCATACATGATTTTCTCGTATGCGGCATTTAATATTTTGAATAAGGCTAAAATGTTCTCTCTCTACAAACTCCACCGTGATCCGGTTTATCTTTACAGATTATCAAGCCATTTAATTTGCTATAACTTGGATGAACTCAGTTTGCATATATACTTGAAATCAAATCTTAAAAAAATTGCCAAAAATCAACAAATATCTGACCAAGTTGGATAAAGATAAGGTGACAGACACACTAAGGCTTTCGTGCTTGTTAAGTATCTGAATGTGCGGAATCGAAGGTAGGTTAGACATGTATAAGAGATAACAATGTCTTGAATTTTATTGGACACACGGCGTTAATTTTTTGTGACTTTACACCGTAAAAGTCAGCAGAGGTATTCAATTCCATTTAATTTGACACTATCCCAAGTTGAGCTTGTGTCTGATAAAGAAGTAATGATACAGCAAATTTTGTTTCTGCTAGGACAAGTTAGTGTGTAAAATTTGCATTGAACTCTGGCCAGTCTTTCTGTTCATTGAGTTGAAAGAGATGAGATTCATCATGGCAATTTGCCTCTACACAATAATCCTCACAAATCATGAAAGCCCTCACACTTTAGTTATTTGGCATCAAATTCAGGCAAGTGAGTGACACGTGCTTTTACTTTATAAAAGCCAACAGTGCAGACTTAATCAATTGCGTATGTTTGAACCATTCAGGTTTTTAGTCACGGTCAATCAATTCCATATAATTTAATTGTTCAATTCAAATAGATTTTGCAAATTCAACAATAAGAAGGTCGGAATTCGGACTGCAATTTCTGAATGAGAGTGTACATCAATTTAATTGCTAATCATCGTATATCATTGTATATGTATTTTGATGATAATAAATAATAAAGTTCGTCTGAATTTAATTCATAAATGAAATAAGTCCGATTAAATTCAATGGCCTGCTCTAGTTTGGAGCATGTGGTGGGTGAAAAAACTGTCATGATTTTTTGCCATTGTGTTGTGACTTAAGATTCTTATAACGCTTTTATATTTCTTTTACACAAAGTGAGTCACAATGCATTTCAGGTAAATCTTATCTTGACATTAAAGAGAGATGTTGAAATGTAAATAAAACTTACGCACAAAGATGCAAAGTATGATTAACTGCTCCATTTAAAATCTTTATATGAAATTATACATACATTGCATAATATGAAATACGGGATCAAATTTCTTGCTTTATAATATCTGTAATTAAGCACCTTTTATACTCATTGCATACTTTTAGACACCCACGATCTGTACAATAATAATTTATAAAAGAAAGACACATGTATTATAGTTGTAGATTATATAAGATTTTGCTTCATTGGCTTTTAAAATTTGTTTCGCAATTTAAAGTGCTAATGATCATCAAGAAGTTGCTTATGTAATGGATTATTGATAGTTGTCGATTTCGTTCAGCCTTAATCTCAAAGATAAATAAATGATATGCCCAATTTGATTTAAAACAAAGGGACCGTTACGCCGTCGCAGCTTATGAATTGATTATTGAAAAGCAATTTAGTTTGCATCATTGCAGTGTCATCTTAAGCAAATCTTTAGGGAGTGTGAGAACTTGGTTAACAAGGACAACGACTCTTTTCAATTAATTTCTTTTCCATCTTTAGTGTAAGCATCCCATATTAGTCCTATAATTGATTGATTGAAGATTCAAATTCAGCAACAATATGGACAAGAAGAATTTTGAACTAATTTTAAAAATTGTTTTTGCAGTACATGTATGCATTGCAGATGTACACCCTCTTAAATTCGAAACAACGTTGGTAACTTAAGTTATGCAAGTTTGGTAGCAGTTTAATTTACTTTAAATCAGTAGCATCTCATTAAATAATAAGATAAAATCGAGAGGAACGTGATTCTACCTATTATTATGTGTTTTTAGTCAAATTCAATTACATTAGTAGTAGCAAAATATATACATACAACCTTGTGTTTTTTTACATCATCTATTCTTGTCCTCTGTTTTACTCTTTCTCCAACAATAAAAAGATTGCCACAAAAAGACCACAATCATTAAATTAGTTGTAATTTCCAAGAAGTACAATATACCACCAGAAAGTCTAAGGAATTCAATTCATGCTATTCTAGTCCACTTTGCGTCATGTCTTTCCAAAATTGTGTCGAGTCATTTTACAGGAGCAGAGGCTCAAAATCTTGCATTTACATACTCTAATATTAGGCCCTATAGATAGCGGCTTATAACGAAACGAAGAATATGATCTTATTAGCATTTCTAAATTGATCTACATTGAATGAAGCCATGTAAAAACGGAGATCGTGGCCACATTTTTTAAATTTTATAAAATTAATATTTAATATTCTAAGAATTTTAAAAGAAGCCTGACGCTGAGGTTGGTATTAAGTTATTAAAAATTTCATCATCGTCACTTTGATGTAGATTGCATATATACCACAGCGGCTTTAAAGGGACAAGTTTGAATATCTTTTCCTTATCAAGGTAATGTAATCACGCAGCTGCATATTATTGACGTGGCAAAGTAAAAAAGCCTTAAATTTTACCAAACTTCAAAATTGAGCCATAATTTTAGTTCTATGCAGAATATTAATGTAGAATACTCATCTTTCGGCAAGATTTGATAAAGAAACGCCTCTGCAATTTGCAAATATTTTTTTATAAATTGATTGATTATCAAAACTGGATCTCTTTTATGGGACATGTAGTATTTTTGTTTTAAAATGGGGGTAGTGGGTGGTGTAATATACAGTTTATGCTTTACTGCTCGTATGTTAAAGTACAAATACAGAATAATAAAATTTAACTGAAAACCTTGCGTTATTTCAAAATTAAAACTTCTGCTCAGGATCAACCTGATCCGTTTACATGCAAACTTTTCAAAAATGGTAAGTTTGTAAGACGCACAAACGTTTAGTAAACGTAGTTCTTGAAATTCATAAATAATGTTTTTCAAGATCATTGTCACAAAGAGGGAAGTTGACTGACTGACTGACTAATGATTACGGACGAAGTAGCCTGGAGGTTTTTTAATAGAAGCAGAAATCTCATTATATTATATTTCTGCACATAATGTTGCCGTGTTATGGGAAGTACGAATTAAAGCTTTTTTCTTGTGTCTGATAACGTGTTTTTAAACTATGAATACAAACGCGTCTCGTAGACATCTCACCGTCATTAATGCATGATTGTTAAATTTTGCATATGGAAGAATAATCTTACATATTGATGCGTGTGTTTATGCCTGCCAGTGTTTTTAGGTTGTCAGAATGTAATAAGTTTTTTTTTCTTCAGAAACTCGCATTATTCAATGTTATTACACTTTGCTGTCTCCTTTGAAGATTTATGCTGTGGGGCAGATGGATTTATGCGGGAGGCTAATGTATTGCATCATAGAAAGTCACTTTTACATTATGACAAGGCAGTAGTGTAATGTTGATGATGATGAATTTGAAATTTATCTGCAGTAAAAATATTTGCAAGTTAAGCAACTCATTGTTCCGCGTATCAAATTCCGTTTTATCCACACTAATTAATACCAACACAAAACTGTAATAAAATTGAAGCTTGACAGATGCACATACAAACAAGCGGTAACTATTACAAAAGTTTACATAAGACGTAAACTTTATAACCAGTCTTCCTGTGGTTTGAGTTAATTTTCTGTTATTATTGCGTATTTTGATGTCTGATGTGAATTTTTATTGTTTCCACTCTGTTATTATTTCGATTACCATTGTTTTGTTAAGGAAGCGACGATGTGTCGACTTTGGAGTTCTCAGTATGTTTCAATATTATATATTTTTTCTGAACTATCACTTGGAGTACTGTCCTTTCATTAAGTTGCAACATTTATAATTGAAATTGAATAGACGAGATTTTTGTTACGATTGGATCAATATCTTCTTAAATCTGAATTAAAATTATGTAACAATGCGTCATTTTCACACTTTTGACTATAATTATTATAATTACTTAACATTTGAATATTACTCAGCTTTAAATATAGTGTGAAATATATTTGTCATCTCATCCTAATGGAATTGCCAATTACTTTTTTAAAGTATCAAAGTATGCTTGTACTTAAGAAAATATACTTTTTTTGTATTAAAATGAGAACAATTGTTGCATCATGCTAACTTTCTTCTTCTCTTCAATAAATCTAAATATTAAACTGGAGATTGCCTAAAAGTTAAACGAGTTTTAATTTTAAAGTTATTTATGTGTCATGAAAAATTTACACACGCACATGACTCTGGCAACTGGGCTTGTTATCCATTGTTGGAGCCTGTTAATAATTATTAAAATCTGTACCTGTACATACATCCAATAAAATTATGTAACTCATTGTTCAAAAGTGTAGACAACTCTTTTAAATTTTTGAGGCTTATTGTGGAAATGTATCAGACTTTAAAAATGAGACGTTTTCTCTTTTACTAATTTGGATAAATTATTCAAAGATCGAATGAATGTGTGTTTTTGTGGGACGGTGCCTGATATTCTACAACACTTTCCATTTAGGGCAATCATCCACTTAAATTTCTTACGGGATATTAAGTATCGATAATGACATGCATGGCTAAAAGAGTTGCATTTGTTTTCTTGGTGGCCTGGTCTAGTGATACATATTCATTCATGTAAATACTTTAGCTTAAAATTGGTGAAGCGAGTCATTGTCCCTCTCAAATTACAGACAGATGGTACATAAGAATTATATAAACAATAGAGGCTTTGCTTTACTCATTTTCAAAGCATAAATTGAAGTTAATAATTTATTAAGCGACCAATTAAACAGATGAACGAAATTTCCGGGCACATTTTTATTGCTCTACTTAGAAGAGTTGAGAAAACCTTTGCACCTTAATGAACTTTGAGTATGATTATAGAACTAACCTGAGAACCTTGTGGTTCGGTGTGAACGTTTCTATAAATTCTAAAGTCGAACGAATTTAAGACCAAATCACGTATTTTTTTTCTTGGTGGATTGCTTATATTCTTAATGCGAAGTGGAATGAGAAGAAAGTAAATGTTGGGAAAATTATTTTTTCTGTCCAAGTCTTCCGTCCGTTTCCATCTTATAATCTCGTCATGGTTTGACGCTCTCAATAATGTTCCTCAACTAAATTTTGATACATGATTACTTTGATAATATAATGAATAGATGTTTTGATGCGCAGATAATGCAGCAAAGGCTACAATTACGCTTTTAAATATTTTATGTTATACAAATACAGATCAAATATATATTTCAATTATATTTAAAATGCTTAAAATTAAAGAATGTTATTTTTAGAAATAACTGTTTTCATATTTTACCCTTGAGAAGTAAAAGCAGATGGGAGATTTTCTCGAAATTTGGTTAGTAAATTGGTGTTCATGAAGGGATAAATGGTTTGGATCAGGTCATTTACGAAAGTAATCCAAGCCAATCCAGGTGCTGTCTTTTATTATAATGTGTACGAGGAAGGAAATCCCTTCTGATTAAGCCTAAATGAACCACAAAGAGATGGGAAGTTCTGAGGTTTACCCTGTAACTAAAATAGAGGTAAACAAGTGTCACCAAAATGCCAAGTAAGTTACTTTTATTTGGAAGAAATATAAATATGTGTGGCCTTTTTCAGTGTGAAAACATTGTGCCTTCAAATATGAATTGTAGCCTGCCGGGAAGTAGATTCGTATATATATATATATATATATCGTTTAAAGTATTAAATGCAAGTTTCATAAGTCAGCTTTACAAAATTTGTATCCCTGTCCCAACGTCATTGTCATCATGAATATGCATTCATCGGAACTTTTGGTCGTATATTTTCCGTAGCTGAGTTGTGAGCATCAGATTTTGAATAGCTGAACTATAGTGAGAAAGGCAGACAACAAACCTCCTGTTTATTATATGGTTTGTTAGAGCGAATTGTTGTCAACAATGGAGGCTGATTTTGGCCAGTTATGTTTACTGCTCCTTACAAACAAGTACAAAGTAAAAATAAAAAGTAGGTTTGACCAAAAAAGTCATCCAGTTCTCAACTTTTGGGGCCATTTCTTAATATGACATAGTTTATGCAGTATTTGTGATCACATACATCTGCCTTTCCAAAACATTAATTCCTAGATATAACCAACATGTTATCTGCTTGTTTCAAATTTAATTTGCCAAGTTGTTTATAAAATTTTAGACGCTTTAATTTTTCAAGGCCCAATATACAATATATTGATCAGAAACTTTTGATAGAGGCAAAATTTGCCAAACAATAAAATTAACATTTCCATATACGTCAAGTATGGCAAAATATCACGGCTTTGTTACGAGGTGTGGATAGCCGATTCGAGTCCTTACTTCATTTTCATTGTCATTTACCATATTAAGAGCAGATACTAATTTAAAGTGTAATTTTCTGCTTGTTGTACTTTACGAGTTGCTTTTAGTACGGTTAGTCCAGTTGATTATATTTTAAAGAATATAATAAGAATTCATTTGCTTTTGCAAAAAAAAAAAGATTTAAATTTTACTACTACAAGAAAGACCAGTTCATTAAACCTAAGCTCCATGTTGCATCTATGAATATGTATAAGAGTTACTTTTTTGCAGCGAAATTTTTAATTATGTAAATCAGAGAGAAACTGTACCAAATAAACTTTGATGATATTTTTGTAAAGCTGTAGCACAGATTGAAGTAAACAAAGTGAACAAAATAGAATAGTAAAAGTACAACACATTTGGTTTTTTTGTTACAGTTGTTTGTAAGTATGTGTACGAATTTCTTATCAAGAAATGCATAAATTAGAGTTAAGAAAATGATCCAACACTTTCATTGCCATTGATTTCATACAGTAAATAGATTTAAAGTGCTCCTTTCTGCATTGAGCTATTTTTGAATAATACCCAGTTTTGCCATCATCCTTCAGATAATGATAGTTAACAATGGCAGTCGGCCAGTCAGTCAATGATACTTTCTTTTGACTTTGAGTGAGTAATCACTTGTAACGTGTGTTTACCTGAGTGATCCATTCTTAAAATTAGAATTTGTTAAAGCTTATTTGGTATTCTACTTTTACACTTTGTGGTGGATTTGCATACTAGGTTAATGAGTTTAGAAAAGAAAAACAAACTTCATTGGGATTTCTTTGTTAGTTTTGTTTTGTTCGCAATTATTAGAATGTGACTGATTTTAAGTTGGTTACAAATGTATCAATAACATATATGTCTTGAAATGTTTGATTAAGTTGTAAATGAAAAAAAACGAAATTTCACGGCTGGTTAAACTTTAATTTAATTTAAGAGAAATCCTTTGTATTTCCATAATTCATGCTGAAGGGAGCAATAAGTATTTGCATGTGTCATTAGCCCAATTTGTTATATGCTGCGTGTGGCCAGCACTTTACAAAATTATCTCTTTGAAATAAATAGTAGTCCAAAAGTTAGCATCCCTTCGGGGGTTCAAATTGATCTCACTCTCATTTTACACATGTGGATTGAAATTCGCTTATTTCCTTATCACTCGAAATTTAATGGCTATAGCCTGTGATTTCTAATAGAATATTCTGTGACCATCCGTTAATTTCCCTACTGATTTGGTTACAGTTAAACCTTAAAAGTCAGAGGATAATGATAAGTTTGGAGTTTGAAAACATTTTGTCTTGCAGAGGGACTAGTTTTTGCTCAAAGTTTCATAATTGCACCAGGATTGCAGACTGATAAATAATCATAATAATCGATATAATGGGCTGATGGGAGACCTCCTAAACCAGTTGTTTTGTCTTAACTGAATTACAATGATGTGGAGCAAGGACCCTAAGAATCAAATATGGATGGAAATGCACAATGTCCAACGCATTCACGGATGGAAACAAACTGACGTGCTCATTTTGATTGACAGTCAAATTCAGCGTTAATCTCATTTATGTCTTCTTACTTTTCCGATTCTACAAGTAATTTTTATTTCAACTGTGTCGTATTTTGTTATTTGAGATAAAGTTTCCTATATTCTTAAATAACTTCACTTTTGAGTTTCGGCTTCTGGAGATAAACAAAGATGATGGTAATCTTGGTAGTAAGTCAGAAAATGCGTTTAGACGAAAGGAACGTGTTTGCGTGCCGAAAAGCATCAAATTGTGACGATGATTAGTATTTTAGTAAGAATTTGAAGGCAATGTGTGTTTTATTTATTTACTTAGCCTTTCAGCCTTTATTGCTTTTACTTGGAACCTTTCCTTACCAATGGTCCAACTTCCTCGTTTTAGTCCTTTTCAAATGTTTACCATTGTGACGCATAAAAATCCAATATGTTTGAGAGCATTATTGCATCGACGAATGCATGAGATTAGACTACCGATTATTTGTTTTCGTTTTGGTTAAAATAAACATTGAGCCCTAATGGAACGTCTAATGATGAGCTAAAAACATGGATTGTTATTTCACTGCTGGATCGTGGCAGCAGACTTAGCAAGTACTAACGAGGCATTATTAGAACCATGTTTGAGTCTGACTGATGTGGCTCTTAGAAAGTACGCACAGTGCTCAAGAATAAGGAATAATAAGGATTATCATTTACTTGAACTATTGTTTGTCCAGTTGAAGTCAAGAATGAAAAACAGCCTTTATGGCTAAATAATTTAACATAATCCCTCTTTCTAAACGCACAATCAGAAATTAACCATCAATGACTAACTGTCAAATTCAGGTCAGAAATGAAATTTTTGTAGAGCTTAAATTTTAACCAGCAGTTGGCAAATGGATAGATTCAAAATAACCTTCATAATCCAGAAAAGAGGGGAAAATCAGAAAACTTTGCGGTTGTGCCGAAAATTACAGGATCTTTATTGACTGACTGACTTGACTCATTTCACAAATTCTTAGAAAAAGTAAGATGTTGATTTGAGGGTAAACTTTTTTCTATCCGGTGTTTAACGGAAACTTGTGTTTGCCAACTTTTCTATTGTTGTATAGTAATGTTAAAGTAAGAGCCTAACCATGAGTAAACTCTGATTATTTATTTATGGGTACATATAGTGTATGTAATTTAGGGGCTGGATCTTTCAAGTCTAGCATCATCCTAATTTGGATACCTTTTTTACCTGTCTAAATTGAAAGAAAATAAAAGAACTTCCAGGAAATTGCAATACTACAAGCGTATAAATACACAAGATTTAAACTAATCTTAGGAGTCGCTAAAAAAGCTTATATAAGATATGGCGAATCAAGTTTCACATCCTTAATTTTGAGCAAGTGTACACTTTGTGATTGTCTTCCTTGGATCATAAAATTCATTCCTACTTTATGACAAGAAATGAACGGAAGTGAAGATTCCGTTTCAGTTCCATTCAATGATCTTGTCCTGACACAGAGTGAGAAAGATGAATAGTTTATACACGGTCCTCAAATATCAACATACCTGAAATGCAGGGTTCATATAAATGAAAAAATAAATAAAAACGACGGACGAAATGAAATGGGATGCTTCCAAATGTATACTCTAAAGAACGGAACGGACGTTTCACAGTGTACATTGAACAAAGTGCAGGCTAAACAATACATAATTTCTAATCCTTCCTTAGATTTTCTCACACACTCATTGGCCTTTAAACCAAATACTACTTTGCCCAAAACAGAAGATCCAGATAAAATTTCCTCCCACAATTTACCAACATATTTATTTTATTACACAATAACAACAAGAGATGGGAATAAGATATTAGCAAATGACAAATATAAAGAACCGGATGCATTTTACGGGTACACACATATACAACTTACATACCTATGAAGAAAAGATTACGAAATGGCCGGGGACCAAGAATTTTCTTATTATTACTAGCTCCTTAAAAAATCTGCGGTAATTTTTAAACTGGTCCAAGTTGCTAATGAAAAAGAAGAATCATTGGGAAATGTTCAATTACAGTTTATCAGGTGGAAATCAATGAAAGGATTGGGATAATTATAAGTTTAGATAGTGATCAGGTTTGACTAATTTATTTCTCTAATGCCCATTCACATATTTACCGTTTAGCTCAGTTCATTATCAATCGACTAAAAATTACACTACTAGCAGATGGTTTGTTCTTTGTGCTGAGTTGATGATTGCAGATTTTTAAAAGAAATTAAAAACTGGCTTTGTAAGAGTATGCAAGCGAAAAGTAGTCGTTGAAAGGAAACAGGAGTGTCTGACTGGTTTAAACCCAGCCTTCCGACATTCATTCAATAAAGTCTATCAAATTGCGACAGAATTTTAAAATTTGGTTTTGCAATAATGCCATTATTGACTGGAAATATACAAAGTATTTATACTGATTCTAAATTGAATATTTGAGACCGAGACCTGATTCCGAACTAACTCAGGTCAGAACAGATTTTTTTAATTATATTTGTGGAGGTCTTTTGTCAACGATACGTAAGTATATAGCATGTGCATTAATACTAGTATGATACGAAACTTGATCTCGTACACCCTCAGCTCTAATTTGGTTCTGGTCTTTCGTGAGAAACTCATGTGAGACAATGAGATGATGTACCACCGAAACTAATTTGTCTCCCCTTCTTATTCTCACATTCATAGGACACCAGCAACTAAATCAGGACAATAATAATTTTATTTCAAGTCACAGAGTTCCTTAAGGTTCTCCATTCTCAGGAGAAAAAAAACAGGATAAAAAATAGTCAAAGGATGTTCAAGTGCTCATTGACTTTCTAAGGGAGACAGACCAGAAGGGGAGCAGATCTTAACAATAGGATGAACAAACGTGAAGAGAAACCAAAAAGCCTCATTAGTTTCAAAGTGTCTTAATTGTTTTGATACACTTATCCAGCAGATCTCTCACAGCTGCACTAAAACTAAAATCCCGTAAAACAAAAGAAAGTACAATAGAAACAGTTAGTGAGCGAGGGTGAATATTTTAATTGTTGTCTTTGGACAGGTTTTAGACATTTTATTTTGGACCGTAAATCACGTAATTGAGGTTTCTTAGGACAGATTTTATTACTTATTATTTCTTGTTTATCTAATTAGTTGAAATTCTTTGTTCGTTAATCAATCCAAGTATCTTGTGGCTACTGGCCAGACCGCAATTCATGGACATCTGCTGTCCCTTCCGGCTTTATCTGGTCAGAGGAAATATATGCAGATAGTATATGGGTCTGTGAATTTACAATATGCAGTGAAATTATAATTTGCATGTGTATTAAAAATTGACAAAATACCTATGTCCAACAGTTCAACGACAAATATAGTGCCAAAAAATTATAACACACTCGTTCAAAGTTCAATCACAAAGAACATTGCTAGTCAAAGTCAATATTAATTTAAAGCTCCTCATATATTTAAAAGTTAAGAAAATTCATTTGACATACGAGCATATGCAACTTTAAAGACGTTTTTATGAGATTTTTAATTTGCCATCATGTTTATCTGAACCCGTTTTCAAAACAATTTCTACTTTAAATAGTTTGCTAGATTTTAACAAATATTATCTTTATAAGATTATTTCGTCCAGTAACTGATGTTCTCAAATATTTACATGGTTGTTTTTGGTGCATGAATTAGTTTTTTTTTGCATTTGGCATGGTCTGTATTTTTTATAAAATAAAAGTAGTGATTTGTCATCTTTAACTTTTACTTGGGGAGTCATAAATTGATCTGAAATTTTTTTTCAAACCTCGTGTGAACACGAAGGTCAGAGGACAGCGTGATGCATTCTGTATGATGTGATAAATTTTACACAATAATCCCAGGTTTAATAAACCGTAAACAAAGCACATCACACAAAAATCCCATAAATAAGACACGCTTGATTAGAAAGAATTATATACAATAATAGCGTCTCTTTTGTTTACTTATTTGTCTATGCAACACTCACTTTTAAGGCCAATGCCAGCAAATAAGGAACAGTGCCAACACAATATAATAATCTCACTTGAAATATGATTTGTTTGTAACACAAAAGCAAAAGTGTTTTAAATAAATGAGTAAAAGTCAGTATAATTTTGTTGTCTGTCGTTGCGGTCACAGTGACTGACATGGGACAAACTTGCCACAGCTGGAATTTTCAATACTTTATCATCATACATGCAATAAATATTTAAACAAGTTCAAAACTCTTTTTCCTCACTGCATGCAAAGTTATAAATTTATCAGTGTTACATCATCATTATCATTGAATAACATTTTATTTCAAGACGAGTGCAATTGCAGCATTTATGGAAAGTTTTCGCAGCAGGGAGTCGGTCGGGACTTCGGGACAACAAATGTCTCAAAAACTCAATAAGAAAAGGGAAAAGTAGGAATCACTATATTTTCAAGATTTTTTTAACTGTGCTTAAAAGAATTAAATATCTTTCCACTTTAATATCTTTCCATTCAGATGAATTGAAAAATAGATAATAGCATGCGAGTCCCACGGATCGCTTCCTTATCGTTCCTTCTTTTATCCACCTCAAAATTTACCTTGACTTGACTTTCTTTGGTTCATCTCACCTTTTGTGGGAAAATCCAAATCTTTGTGGTTTTTTCACAATCTTAAAAATGTTTGACAGACAAAGATTTTAATATGCAAAATGAAGTGGGAATTCGGATTCCGTTATCACTTTTGGTTTGCATTATTAAAATTGGAACAAATTCCAATCTCTCAATGTCCGGTGTAATAATGTCTAGTCTGAGGTCTCTTTCGTCTGTTACTTATGGAACATGTACTGTTTTTCTGCATAATAATATAAACCGGGATTGTGGTAAAGTTTTTTGTACTAATGCGTTTCATTTCTTCTTTGAGCTGATCGTGAATATCTGTATAACTGAATGTATAAGCATATAAAAATATAATATATATTTTTTTATTTTGAAGGCATGCTAATAAAACCGTGTGTGTTGTTTTATTAAGTATATGAAGACAAAAAAGTTTTTGATTATGAGAACCCACAAAAGGATCAATTTTTAGTTGATGAAGTGAAGTGAACTCATTTTTTGCACAACTTGTGTAACACACGTAAATTAAATACAAAATAAAATTCTCCCATCTTCAACCAGTGTAGATGCAATTTGCTACATTTTATTATACAAAATAAGCAAATAGTAAATTATAATCATGGTTGAGCTTGGTTAGAAAGTTAACAATACCCTTAACCAATCAATCTATTAATTTAAATAGCTTTTTGCAAATAAAGAATTATACACGCATGAACAAAACAACATAATAAAAAAATATATTTATTGAGTTTAAACGAGAAATGCAATTTTCTTTTTTTTTAAGCAATAAGTTGTCCAAAATAAAGATGTGAGCAGAAACATCTTAAACTTATCCATTGTTTCATTTAAAATTGGGAGCGGTTTGATTGCAATCAAACCCCGCCCACACAGGTCACACCTTTTCCCATTGTTCAAAGTGCAAAGATTGTAGCAATTCTCAGATAAGTGTTATTAAAGCCACATTATTCAATTCAATTGCCCATGCATTATAATATTTATTCTTCATTTCCTCTGGCAATGGAGAGTTAACCTTTCATGCAAATAGCATGCAACCGTTTTTTGTTGTCTCCACCTAAATTTCCATCCCACTCAAAGGAAAACATTATCTGAAAAACCATTTCATGTTTGGCTAATATTTTGGTCTTCTGTCCATCCCGTATCGCACGCCCTTCATCACAGCAAGTCAAGTTGTTTGGTGTTTTAGATAATGTGCAAGTTGTAAGGTCGTTGAAGTTCATGTACTTCTCGTTGTTGTTGTTTGCTATTGCAATTTATCTTATTTAAATGTAGTAAAAGTAATGTAAGAAGGTGAGGTTTCATGTTACATGATTTTTGCATTTTTGGATATGTCCTAGTGAGCTAAACTATGTAGCTTTGTAAAGTGTGTTTTAGTATCAATTTTTGCCATTATTATGCAAAAATATGTTTAATTTTACATAATACATAAACAGGATTTAAAATTTTCAAGATAATTTTCAAATAATTGAGGAGGAACAAGGAATGTTGCCCATTCTTTTCTTATTGTGGCTCATGCCATATTTTTCACCTGGGCAAAGTCAAGTTTTAATTGTTCTCTAGAAAATGATGAAATGACCTAATGGCAGGGTTTGACATGTCAAGGCACAAGTCCACTACTACCACCTTTCTTTTTTTCTTGTGACAATCTTAACAAGATATAGCTGAGCCTCCTGTTAACCAGACTAAACAAATGATTGCCATCCTCCTACAAAATGTGAACAATTGAGTGAATTATTCTCTATTCAAAGTTGAGTCAGTTCATCAATACCAAACGACTCCTTATGGTTTTCCAATGAGTTAACTTCATAGAAAGTCCATTAACTTTCCACAATGACAAAGCCTTCGAAGTTGCAAGCCTGCTGTGCCTTTTGGTGTGCTTTATGTATTTTTATGTCACGATGTCATGAGCCCCTCTTCAACTATCTTTTAAATTTTCTTCTTTTAAGAAGAAAAGTCGAAAATTTGGAAATGTTTTTCAGCTGACCAGCATGACTTCTACTACTCTGAAGACCTCAAGCAGTTTTTTTTACTCAATAAAACGCTAAAGTAAAGTGGTACATTTTGATGCAACCTTTAAATCACCTTGTTATTTCAATGCATCCAGGTATACACATTATAGTCGTCGTTCCATTTTACGTCGATACAAACAAAGTTGCATTTATTCAATGTAAAAATGAATTCGTGGTCTAAGGGTCAAGCTGGGAGAATTCCAAATCTTTATTTCGAATGCCTTTTTTGTATTTATTACGGAGGGAAATTAGTGGACACTACAGGGTACCTCTCAAGAAGAGGAAGGTTATTTTAAAGTACCTCAACAACAGTTGGTAACTGAACTGATCTTCCGTCCCATTAATTTACACTGCTCGTGGGGTATTATACCCTTATCCATTTTTATGTTTATTCCACACCTACTGTCGAGAGATGATACAACTTAGAGTTTCTATTCCTGTCTTAAATTTATTTTTTTAACAATGAAGGATAGCATCCCATTTAGCATTATTTATGCCAACATCTTACCCACCTTTTACTTATTGTTGTGAGAAAACATGCCGAGTTCAATTATGAAAGGAGTTGTTTAAAATTTAAAAAAAAATCGAATGCATATCTTACATGAAAAATGTTTTGATTTTCATGAAAATCATATAATTCCATTTAGAATTTTAACAACAGTCGATAATTAACAGAGTTTCACAAACTACTGGTATACAGTATAACTGATAGCATAATGCAATTGAGCTTGTCTTTGTTTCATCCTAAAATTTTATAGGTGCATTAAGCTTGGAATAACAATTGAAATTCTCACATGTTGTTAGTGCCTAAACTTTCTCTCTGCACTTGCTACTTCTTTTGTATTAATAGTTTGCACCTGAAATTTCTTCAAGCTTCTGTCATTAGAGTCTCACACAATCGTCATCATGCACAAAGGATTTTTATATGTAAATGAATATTTCCTGTAATTAACACTTTAAATATTAAATGTGTCAATGTTCAATCGTTCGAGTTTAAAATTATCATATCAAAAACCTTACTAATTTAATTTGGTTATTTTGTAGGTTTTAGTATAATCATCATAATCATTTTCTATTAAATTGCCTAATTAATTAGCATATAGGTAGATAACCCATCCATATGAGTCGGTAACATTTTGATATGCAAAAACAATTTATTTAGTCAGTTATGATTATGATTATAAATATTTTCCTTTTTAAAGCGACATCTCAAATTGGTGCACTTGATTACAGCATGAAATTGCACATACTTACATTTATTATGGGAAACTTACTTTAAATATTTCAATGGCTAAATTCTTTACAAATTTTGAATTGTGACCTTGCTTGTCTCACGTTATTTTCTATTTTCATTCCCAGTCTCTGATAATTGTTTTTTGAGCCTACATGGACACTGAATAAGTGTTTTAAATAGACAATCTAACAAATAAGAATGTAGCAACAATAACCGTTAAAGAATGAAATATTCATAATTTTGAGGTGAGAAAGTGACGTAAATTGGTAGTAAATAATCTCACATTGGATGCTGCCTTCATGAAATAAACGCATTGCATTATTATCAATTCCAACATCTTCCCTTCATTTCATATTGTACTACAGTGGGAAGTACATCATGGCATTGTTGAATTACATGAAGGAGAAGTTGTCCAACCATTCGTCTCTTTACACTTGAGGTGACATGAAATTGAAACTGATTAACTTAAACTTGATTTGATCAAATCTGGTTTTGCATGCAAGGAAGTATTTTCAATGAGTCAAATGCGAAATGTAATAGGCGAGCAAAATATGCAGACGACTCCATTCATCCGCATTAATTTGTCTTGACTTTGACTTTATGGATACAACAATGCGACATTATCATTAGTGCAAGTTCTGTGCACAAGACAGAAGTTTCTAGCAAAGTATCCATTTATTCCACAAAGCAATACTTGTAGTGTGTTATCTAAAGTATCATCATAGTGTAATGAAAATCAAATGATCTTTTAGACAACACACCACGGGGAAATGCAGTATTGTAGTTATCCCAAGGTGTCGTACAAAAAGTGGCATTGTATTGTTCATTCTTGTGTAAAACTGAAAAACCCTGCTGGCTTTAGTGTGGTCATTGGAAGAATAAGTAAACAAACCAGGAGCAGTTTGGGAAAAAGACAAATGACATAAGAATTGAGGATGAATAGTTTCGGAGTCAAACCAAGAAAAGAATTAAATAAACGTGACATTCATAATCGGCCCTTCTCTTATCACTCCGCTAAATCAAGCATCTAACCCATTGTTTGCCTACTTTTTGCATATAAATTCTATCATTGCAATGCCATTGCTGTAATTTAGCCTGACATTATTACCAATTTCACGATACTCAACCTGGGTGACGGTTTAATTTATGCATTTTTCTTTTCCTCATTACAAAAGACAGCAAACACCTTGTGTCCACTTGTCCTATAACTGAGACAAGAATCAGGTAACAAATAAGTCCCCTTGAACGATGGAATAGAAGCAAATGAGCGATACAATCTTTGAATCAGATAATTTTTGTCTAATGACCATTTGTTAAGTCAAAATTCAGCCTTAGGATTACGAGGAAGTGTATTTTGAACATCATTATCTGAAGAAGAAACGTTCTGAATGTTCTTACAATTTGACAAAGTCATTTTGTTGATTTTAAGTTTGTACTCTAAAAGCTAAAGATTAAAATAATTTTAAATGTCAGGGATATAGGGCAGGTTTGAAAATAACTAATCCATATTATCGAGGTGGGAAGTAATAAAAGGGATTGACAGTGGTTTGATGAATTGTCATTTTGTCCTTATAAGTAAAAGTAAGTAAGTAAGATGTGGGACAGATTGTATGCAAACTAAACCCATTGTTACTGCATGCAGCCGGTGGACATGCTGTTTAAAACAGGAAAGGAAATCAGTTGTTTTTTGATTTGGAGAATCCTAAAAATGCTTGGCCATATGGTCATCATCCTTTCCAAGTAAAGAAAACTGTTCAGCCCATCAGAGGATTACTTACTATTATGGTTTATTGTTGTTTAACGGATTGATGACTATGGCTTGATGACTGGCACAAACTATGCACTACTAAGGCACTGGACTCTCTCTCTTTCATGCAGTTAGTTGGTTAGTTTGGTTTGCGTGTCTTATCCGGGTTATAAAGCTTTTGGCACGTATAGTAAAGAATTTGATACTCTGTGGCTATTTTATTAATTTATTATTCAAACACGATTGATGTGCGTCCAATGTAGAAAATTTGTATTTGATTAGTGTCATTGGAGGGTGGGTGCTGAGAAAGGGAATGATTAAAAAGCAGACGGATTTAGAGAGTGACTAGTGAAATTTCTCATATACAAATTATTACAAAGGGCTCCTTTTCTTCATATTTCAAACAGATTCTTTCACAAGCCTTGGCTCTTATTGTAGTGGCCATTTCCTTGATCCGCTTGCTAAGGGCTTAGGCAGCTAACGAGCAGCAGGTGATGTATTCTTCAGCACTGCAGAGAGTCAAACGATTATTCAAAAACTGAAATGGAATCCGTGTAATGTCAATTCTGGTAATTCCTTCCTCACGATAGAGCGTTCTACACTCTATTTTGCTAGATGTGCAGTAGCAACTCGTAAAATATGATTTTTTTTTTATTAATTCCTGAGAAAATGTTAAGTTGTTGGAAAGGGTTAATAATAAACAATACTTAAACGTGTGATAAAATTACCACAAATACCATACTCTTCTGTATAAGTTTACTACAAATATTTCTTGATGCCATTTTTGGAACGTACTCAATCTTTGGTTTAGTGGGGCATCAATTGAATTGTTGTTTGTATCGATTTTGTGAGTGGGTTAAAAATTATTCAAAACAGATTGATAAACATAGCTTAAAATGTATGCTGAAAAGAGTATCATAAATTGCAGATATAAATGACAACAAATATTTTGTTGGTAAAAAAGGTTGACTCATCTTCAATAAGTTTTATACATTTGAACCATTTTAATCAATTGAGAATACAATACCTGCTGCCTTTATTGATATGGATCAATTTCATGACATGTATATTTATTACAAATTATCAGAGTATGAATCAAGTATGCTATTTTCTCAATTTAATAAACTAACGAGGTTATTAGCGTTTGCCATATTATTATTAAATATTTAATTTAGCAGACAGATAAAAAGTTGTGCGTTTGAGTGACAACGCATCAGTTGGTTGTGCTATATAATCAAGCGAAATCATTCAAACTCGTCTTTGTCTTGCGCTTCTCATATTATCTTTTGTGAATTCATTAATTCAATTTTCAATGCTAAATAGGTTCCTCTTCCCTTTGTCTAGTTGACCATTGTCTAGTTTTATTTATGACCAAATATATTTTAAAAGAAATTAATGTTATGCCTTTATATGACGGGAAACGTGCTATTTTTAACGGCTGAATAAACAAAATGTAATGAGGACAATATTGAAATTATAATTGTATGACAATCTGAGTTATCTATGTATGTATATAAGTGCCAAATTAATTTAATATTGAATGATGGATAGATTTCAACGGTTAATTGTAATCATAATCCATTACTAATGAGCATTGTTTCTTATATGTATTACAGGACCTAATTAGCCGAACATCCGAAAACCTTTTCAAAGCAACCAAGGGTCAAACTTATTTCCGCCAAGTGTCCATTGTGGTCCCGTCCAACTGGGCAACTTATAATTGTACAGAACAGGAAGTGACAACCGCAACTTATCAATCAGCCAGCTCGCCCGACATTGCTGTAACGGGAGACCACCCTGTATATATTGATAAGCCTTGGACCTTGCAATATGGGCCTTGTGGAGTGCCTGGGAAAAAGATTTCTATCCCCTTGTCTTTCCTTTCATCAATGAATGACGATCAAGACCTCAAAGGTAAGAATCTGAATATGTTTGCCATAAAAGCTGTCTTTGCATGCTTGAAAATATTTTCAAGGGTTTTGTTTATACTTGCAAATCGCTTTTAAATCTCAAATTGAGACTTTCAATGCAAATGTTTTGATAGCTGGCTTAGCACTTAAGGTTCAAGGTTCACAAATACAAAACTGACAAGTTTCTGGAATGATATTCGTTTGCTCATTACTTGTCAGAAATGAGAATTAGAGCAGAGTTTTTGGGTGTTAACTAACTACCCTGTCGTGTCATGTCAAGAAGAGCATGTCAAGCTCTCTGTTTTCTTTTAGATCGTTTTACTGGCATCGGTTGCTCTCAAGTTTAAAATTCAATTCGTTGTTGGTGGCTTTGACTTTTTTGTAAAGGTCCACCAAAGTTGAAGTTGGTAATAATCGCTTATTAAATATTTTTAAGTTCTTCTCCTCATGCTGGGAGGGATTCAAATTATTAAACAGTGAAGTTGAAGGTGTTCATTCAGGTGTCCAATTTCATTTTGAAATTGAGATTCTCTAATCATCTTTGTTGTCAGTTGTGGCAGAAAAATTATTATTATGATGAAATACATTTCCTTCCATGTACAAAGTCATAAAACGTATAGAACGTATAAAAAAATGAAAATCCGGAGGGCAAACTAAGTAGGGGTTAGTTAAAATTGAAGGTTTGAGAAGAAAGTAGCTGTAAAGCCAAAAATTTGGACTCAAAACTTGGTTTGCTAAAGTTGTACTTTATTATATTGGAAATAAACACTTTATTTCCACTTCAAAATGAACAAAATGTCCCAAGATTAATAAATAACAAGGTCATCATGAGCTCTTGGTTATTAGGAAGAACACATAAACAAACCACTTCTTTGGACAAGGCGATAAATTAACATATTTATCTGTCATATGTATACGTCGCATTTCTTCATTTCTTATTTAAATCCAGAAAATTGCACAAATCAAAACCAAGCAGCATATCAAATGAAGAAACAAATCCATGTATTTTATTACAAGTTGTTGTTATAATACCAGTGATTCAACTTTGCTTTAATTGAGAAAGATATTAATTATTTAAACGTTCAAATTTGATTGTGATGCATGCGACATTATTATCTTCGTTTTAAAGCTTTCTTTGACTAAATTTCTTTGGTTTTTAACTCTTTGAAATTATATTTCACAATGTGATTATAACTGCCTTTCTTTATGTGTATAAAAAGTTAACTTTTTAAAGTTTTTGGAAATTTTGGTTGATTGTAGTAGGATCATCAGTGATATATTATATGAGCTATATAATGTGTTCAGGTGTTTCATGGTTTTCATTTGGTCTTAAGTAGTCACATTTCTCCATAAAATATGATCAACTTAACTTCATGATCACTGACATTATATAAGATCATACTGCGGAGAGATTCCGTCTCAGCAGGCGTTGAAAGGAAAACTCCAACGTCTTTCTCCATTAAATCATGAATTTTTGTAGACATTTATCATTTTCTAACCAACCTTAAAATGGTTGATTTTACTACATGAGGTCTGCTTAAGAAAAAATCTAAGCATTAATAACAAAATATATAATAGTTTCTGAAAATTTGAATATATTTTTTATAAATATAACAACTAAACTGAATCCCTTGAAGAATCACTTTTCAACATGAATTAAACATGATATGATTTTCTTGGTCCAGTTTTAGTTTGGGTGTTGAACTTGAGAAATTTTCATTCAAAGTGTTTATTGCATACATTAAATTTTAGTTAACTGACAACTTGTTGTTCTTCCATTCGAATTCGACACAGTAATCATCATCATTACAATATGTGACGTGCTATCTTTTTAAAGTGGCTTTAAAGAGATTTGAGATAAAAATATGAAGCGTACGAAACAAGTAAACTAAAATTTACCATTTTAATTACATTATGCTGGTGTTGTTCACTTGGGGGGTTATTACTTGAACAATAAATAATTCAAGACGGCTTTTATTCTTTGCTCTTTGAGAATTTAAAGTGGCAAAGGTCAGTTAACCTCAATTGTTCTTACAAAGGCTGCTGAAATTGATAAAAGACTGGATAAATTACAAGAAGTATACAGACAGATAATCAACTTTAATAGATCGTTTAGCAGACAACTGTAATTAAAATTTAAGTTTGATTAAAAATTTGTCAATTCTTTTTCTCCAAAAGGGTATTTTATTTTGCTTGAAATGAATGATGATGATTGATGAATAGTTTAGTCGATTGCATGCAGGAATTATTCGCTTATGCTTAGATAAATATATAAGATGGTGGAAGTATGCAACAATATAATAACATGATACAAAAAGTATATAATATACATGTTTATTAGAAACAATTATACTTCTGGTGTGGTCAGCAACCCAAACGTTCAATTTTTTTTTATTCTACCTATCTATTGAAAACATGCAAATTTTGAACATTTTCTTTTTATATTGTACCTATAAACACTGTTTATACATAAACTTTCAACAAACAAAATTTGAAGTATTTGCAAGCTTAAATTTAACTGCTCATCCCTGATCATCAATCGAGGAAGCTAATAAACAGATATCTCTGTACGATTAAAGCTTGTAAATGTTGATCTGTATTTCGTTCAGTGTCCGCAGTTGTAATAATAATATCAACAATTTGATCTCAGAGCTAAATATAAACTGCTCCTTGAAAATAAACAACGTAATGCATGTTCGACATCGCCCAATTTCAAATAAATACATTCTGGCTCTTTGGAACCATCCTATTTTTCTCTGGACATAATAAATATGTGATTAGTTGTGTTGAATTGGAATCCAACCAGGTCACACCCAACTCTCATTTTCTAACCCTTATAATTTATATATGCTTATATTACCAGTTAGGTAGGTACAAATTTGATTCAACAACTTTAGCTATGGTTTGTTAATTCCCTCCTGCCAGCATCTTTTACTTAATGTTCTGTCAATCAAGTGGAATAAAATTTTAGGTGTACTGTTCAGCTTGTTGTCAATTATGGAAACAATAAAATAATAATAAAGACACACTCCCAAGAGAGCTTGGGAAGTTTTTCAACAAGAAAAAATATATGCAGAAGTCAGTTATTAGTGATATTGTTATGATGTCTGTCTATTGGAAAGAAAGTTCAGAAAATGTTTCACATACATCCAGAGAAAAATATCATGAAGATGAACAATTGAAATTAGGCATACTTAGTATAATATTCTTTAGTGATGAAAACTTTTATTTCTTGCCAGGTTCTAATTATAGCTGTCTTTAGTCCACTTATCAGTTATTATAATCAACAGAACAATTCAAATTCATCAGCCACAGCATATTAGCTACCAAACCTTAAAGTTATAATTATCGTTGGGTGCAGCATTCAGCACATATACATATATATATATTTAGTAAATCACATCCGACAGAAGCAACATCTTGTTTGACACCAAATAATAAGAACTTGAAGGAACTCAATAATAAGATGCAAATTTTCCGACTTTTCTTACTGTTACGATTATTACAATGATAATTTATACTTGCTGTGTGCTATTTGTGTATATATAATACATACAATAATATTTTGTTATGGAAGAGGGCAAGATGTGATTGACACACACAACTTTAATTATGTTGGATGGTAATTACAATTTTACTGTTGGATGTTACAATTGTGATAGAATACATATTATTATTTATTTATTGTTTATGACAGGATAACATATACATATGATGACAAAATGTCATTATAGTTTCACCAAAAAAAGAAACGCCAGTTGCATGTTGTATATGTAATGGTTTTTCCAGACATGGGAAATAAGGGACCTTGTGTGTAATCTGAGAGTAATTTAGGCTATAATAGTTCGTTGACTAATCATGGATAATGTCAGTGGCAGACAAAGGACTGCTGAGGGGAGTTGAAAGTGAAACAATCAAAGAAAGTGAGCATTCGTCCCCGTCACCTCATCCGTTTTCAACCTGCTGTCACTCTACTTTATAATAGAAAATACACCTACACAACTGACCCTATGTTGTGTCATTTTCCTCTCAAAAACCAAAAAAAAAATCTGAGGGAAGATTCCATCATCCACGAAATTAAAGAGATACCTGAAATTGATGATGGCTATACTTAAAAGTAGGCCGGAGTTTGGATGAGTGATGGATCCTTACACTTACTAATGCATGTATGATGATGATGACTGGACTCGGAGACAAAATTACGTTAGAATGTGAGATTAGTTGTGGTTGTTATTTCATTGCCTTGGACTGGAAAAAATTAATGTCAGTTGATTATAGGTCTTGAATCTAAGACGGATGAGAGTCACATTTATTTGTTACCCCTTTATTCCTACATCCTCCTACCTTTCGTGTTTTTTTTGAAAAATTAACTGCCATCGTCATGATACGGGGATGGGTAAACAAAATGACATGATATGGTTGGTGATCTTTCGGTGTAAAAAATTGGGGGTCGGGTCGAATGATGTACTTAATGAAAAATTAGTTTTCGTTCTGCTTGGTTGAGGACATTTCTGGAAATTAAACTTTATGACTGTAATATCGTTTTAGTTGGTTGAATATTGATTGTTATTCAATTTGAACATTTGTGGTTGTATTTGAATTATTTATTTTGATTTGCTTTTTAGAGAAGATGCCTGCGGGATACTCTGGGTCGTCTTACTTTTTATTCGAATATTTGTGTTTTATGGAGACATAATAAGTTGTTGGTTCATTTTGTAATTCATACTACAAATGGTTTAAGAATCCAGAAAAGCAACAATCATCACAACTGGTCAGCCAGCTCTGTGAATTTATGAGTTGTCAGCACTTTCAACTCTTTACTTTCTTTGAAATGCGTACCTTCTTAGTATTCAATTGATTTTACGAATAAAGAATTCACATATGCAAAAATATTATTACTGATTTGATTCTATCCTATTTGAAAAATATAAATAGTATAAAAATATTTAAAAATTTATTAAAAATGTATTGGTAGTATTGGTACACAGATTTATGGTTTATTGAAAACTCTCACAATTATTTTAAAAACTTCCGTTTTAATTTATGTTTTTCATAACTCATTTATATCTTTGTTAATTTAGTAATACAAGTCGTAAGTACAGAGCAATTAACTGATTACTAGAATACAAAGCAAGAGTCAGTTCAGTGATTTTAATTTATTTTATGACTTAGCCACAAAAGAGTTTAGAGGATACGTAAATGGTAGACACTATACAGTCTGTTGTTTCTCCGAAATCTTTCTTTCTAGTTTTTTATGGATTCAAATGCAAATAACAAATACCATAAATCAACTAAAGATAGTCAGCATAAGGATGATGCATTCAACGTAATAATGATTTTGGCACACACCCTTGCCCCTTGGTCATTATACAAGGCATATTACTTTCCAAGGCATTCGTTGTTGGCTATTGAAAATCCGTTTCCACTCTTTGACACTTTAAGATTTAAGAGTGTTGGAAAGTATTAACTTAAACAAACCACTAGAACTATTAGAAGTTGTGCAAATACAAATTATGAAAGACAATTAATAAGTTATCTACTTTGCCATAATTGCTTATTTCTCATAATTAATGACTAGTGCAAAAGTAGTTATACTTATACTAGCTCTTGATGGTTGCAAAAAAATTGCAAAAAGTTAAATTTTGTTGTACACAATATTGAGAAAACTAAATGCTTTATTACCTTATTAATTTTCTAAGTATATTTTTAATACCCATATTCAAATATTTGGTTTGCTCTATCCTCTATCCACTATCGATGGCACATTCTACGAATATAAATTAAGTAAATATAAAATAATTATTTTAAGATAGTTATGTAGGAGTTATAGTCGCCCATTTAATAAATTTTAATTCTTAATAGGAAAGTAATAGACTCATAAATCCATCATAGGAACTTCATGGTAGTTTTTAGGTTAACGAACGATTTTCGGCAACCATCAAGGAAATTGCGTATATCAATTTCATATAGATAAAAAATATAAACAAGTTAAAAAATCTTAGGTTGGATTGGGTTAAGACATTTGATTTGACTCTAGATTTTTTAATAGATTTTTTAGATTGAAAGACCGGCTCGACAAATCAAACATTTTCCCACATCTTTTTATTTTATTTTTTGAAGGCCAGGGTTACTGTTTTGCCTCACCTTAGAAAAATAGTGTTAGAAGAATGGACGTTGCTGAATCATAAAATATGACATGAAGCATTTTAAGACACGAGAAAGATTTTAGTAGGATAAAGCTAACAACCGGTGGACGTTTTTTTCTTTGTTCACGTTATGATAAACTGGAGACAAGTACAAGACATGTGACCATTTAAATGCAGTTGATATTCTGTCAGATGAGAATTTATTGTTTCTCTGCCTTCAAGACGCATTGTCTTGTTAGCTCTCTTGCTGTTTCAACCTTTCATGCAATTGCAAGTCCTTAGAGTTTGCAAAATAATTCAGAAGAATAAATAAATTCTATATATACTTACATGTGACTAGATAAACAAGTACATGTGGGAGTATTAATCGTTGAAGGAATCAAATAAACAGGTTACATGGTGCTTGGCCCAAGCAGCTATTCAAATTGTGGCTTGGGCAAACAACTTGAAAAGTTTGGTCAACTTGCTTATAGCTAGCTTCCAAAAATAAATGCTAATTAATCAAAGTTTTGGCACATGAACTTTGTTTATGAATTTCACATCACAAGTTGTATTATGAACAAAAGATTTGTTTTAAAACCTCAACATAATTTTACCTGACTCCCTGCTGCCAATATTTCTTTTTCGCCACAATACTTTAATTCAAAAATTAATAATTCACAAATCTGTCATATAGTTTCTGTTGCAATAAATAATTATAAAGTTTTTTTTCAAAAATTTCGAAATAATATAGTCTCTTCTTGAAAGCTTAATAAGTGAAACTAATCGTAAAACAGCATTTTTAAAGAACATTGTCAAAAATCCAAGGATAAACAAAACCACAAATTACTTGGGACAAAATACAACATGACAATGAATCTATTATATAATGAGACTTGAATTAAGCTTCATTCAGTTTTGACCATTAGCAGTCAGATTCTCATTCATAAATGTATGTTTTGACGAAATTGCAATGATGCCCATTTTAATTCAAGTGTCTAAATAAAATGAAAAGCAAGTATGTCGAATAACTCAATAAAGCGTTTTCTTTGTAAAAATTATTGTTTTACTCACTTGAATAGATTTTAATTCAGAGTTTGAATTAAAAAGATTCGTAATTATTTGTATCCTTCGTACGTATGTATATGATAATTATATTAAGAAACTGTGGATTGCATTTCAAGCATGTCCACGCCACAAAGATCAATGACCAATTTTTGGCTCTTCTCAGTCAGGCACCCCAGAGCTCGGCTAATTTAGCATAATTCACTTTTTTCAACCAAGATTGCAAAATTGTTTTTATGCAAGGTTTAACGAAAGTATGGTAATTACTTTTTTAAAAACAAAGAAAAGTAAATATTTTAAATTATGCATAAAGAATATTTATATGCGAGTGTGAACGTCTTTATTCAAAATTAAAGCTGATTTAGTGGCTGGAGACTAAATTAAGTACTTTCTCTCAAAGTAATTTTAACAGCTCGATAATACAACTTAATCGTTAAGTCGAAATTAAATGAGATTTCCTTTAACTGCATTTCTTTAAATGAACAATGAAAGCAAAAGATGACTTAATCTCGTCGGATGACCAACAACAGTGAATCCTCACACTGAGAAAGACAAAATAACGCAATAAAGACTCATAATAATATATGAATCAGTCACTCACAGTTGGACACTCAGTGGACAAATTGCCTTTCTAAGTTTTCTTCACATTTTATCCTTTTGAATGATTGTTGCAGAGACTGAAGGGTGAAACAATCTCATTCGTGGCAATGGTCATAAATAAAAAGACGATTCATTCTTTTGAGGTTCAATCGTAGTTGAGTCATTTTTGTTTTATTCTGTAATTGTAATTATTCATTCAAATACAACAGAACTCATCAGGGAATCTTGTGATTTTAATTGCATCCTGATAATTAATTATTCGATTGATTACCTGGCATTGCCTTAAGCAATTGTATTTGAATATGCTCATAATCAACCTTTATACCATGTATTCCCAATGGAACCGTCGCACAACTTTTGTAGGTACATACATCAAGCCGTGAATTTAAAAACGTTTTGCGAATGAATGTTAGAAATAAATTAAGCACAAGCAGATTCAATTATTATGCCCTGCTGATTGTTGATGAAGATGAAATCTGTGGGATGAATAATTATCCAGCATCCAGTGGACATGCTATTAACATCTAAATTTATCTAAACGCATTCTATAAATGCTTAATTTATCAAGTGCGTAGAAAAAGTCAATTTTACCTTAGTATTAAACAATGGTCAATTTGAACAAGGGGAGAAATATTTGTGATGCCAAGAAGTAGCTAGCAGCAAGCTTAATATATATATATTTTTTTTAAAATCTAACAATAAAGAAGAGAAGCGATCAGAAATTACGATTAGTAATTAGTTATCGTGTTGGAAGATGGACACCTCACTATATGAAAGGCAGGAGGTTGACGAAGATTTATAACACATCGTATATGAGCTAAAATTAAACAATGAAATTAAAATTACAGGATCGGAAATGAAACAGAAAAAAAAACAAAGTATTGTTACTTGGCTTCATTGTGTGTTTTCCTTCTGCTTCAGTTGCATCGATCCATATATAACCCTTTATCATCTCTCTTTCTCTGCGGTTGATAAATCTCGACTTGAATTTGTTTCTTTAACGATCCTTAGGATGAAATTACTTATGCAGAGGAGGAGTGAGTCAATAAGTTACGTAAAGAAGTGAATTCAATTGAAAGGAAATTGAAAAGTGAATCTTTTTTCATGTCGAAGATTTTCTTCTTGTTTTCTTTTTGGACTAATAATGTCCAACTCATGATATACATGTATACATTTATTTCACTTCATTGGCACCTCACACAAGAAATTGTACTTTCGTATTGCCGTCACTCGCTTGTCTCTCTATAAATGTAATCTTGATGTCGATGTCTGGAAAATAGAGGAAACAAACAATGCACATTTTGTAGCGTGAAAAGATGGTTCATTATTTTTTTAAAGATATCCATCTGTCTTATCCTCATCTTTTTCATATACCACAGAATGAATATCAGAAACTTATTGGAGGATTTGTGATTTGTTGTGTTGGAGAAAGATTACACTAAAAGGAAGATATTGAAGTCTTTTGTTACTGTGTTTTTATTAGTGATAGCTGGCTAAGAAGTTGGATGGAATGGAAGGGTTTCAAATGAGTGTAAATGGCAAGTCATCATTGGTAATTCAGCTGTGTAATTTTGTAACTTTTTTATTCGTATTGTTCCATCTCTGTCGGATGAACCAACGGCAGTCCAGAGTTGTTGTGCCGTGAAGAGATTTCATAAAAATTTTCAACAGTTCACATCATAACTTGTGAAATGAAGGCGAAAGGTGTAAACCATATTAGTCAAAAAAAGAACATCATCCAGCATTTCAAGTCTTTGAACGTTTTATCATTCGCTTTTGTTGAGTTTTTACAATTTTATATCACACTCTATCTTCTTTTGTTGTCATCTTTTCATATTTCATGCTGTAATAATGCATATAACCTCATGAATTTTACGACTTGTGATGCTTGAGATTTGATGCAAGTCAATCAAACGAAGGATTGTAAAGGAAATGCATATTTGTTTACAGAACTTTGATTATACTAATAGTATTACAGAATAAAACAGTAGAAAAGTAAACGTATATAAGAAATTAATCAGTAAAATAACGTTATTGAAATCACCTCACCCATTCTGTCATCAATTGAATATAAAAGAAAGGAAATAGAATTGTTCAAGAGTCCAACCCATTCCTACGAATTTTTTGATTGTTTATTAGATACGGGTGGAGGAGAAATTTGAATTGTTTTCGGGTGTAACCAACTATTGATTTTTTTTCTTAATTTGTCTTTGCACATATACAGTTGATATGAGCATTAGAATTACTAGTTGAATATTAAATACAGAAAAACCTAGACTTGGTTTCAATAGATTATAACACTCAGCATGTTCAAACCAAAATGGATAACCAACTGATGAGAAATAACATGAGAAATGCGCTGCACAATCCTCCCAACCTCATGTTTTTCTCTTTTTCTTGTTTATTACATAACTTTTGCCATGTAACAAAAATGTTCTTATATTTTGGAATCATATATAGGTCCATGTTAGTTCCCTTCCGAAGGTTAGAACTATAATAGCACAACAAGTTTAATTTAGTAGAGGAAATAATTATTCAAACCGCTGATGGGCTTGTTAGTTTCCACTCCCATTATTCTAATCATGTCAAACTCGGGAGTTTGCTGACATTAGCAATCGTAATAACAATAAAATGCCAAATGTTTCGCCTTCTTCACCTGAGAAGGGTAGAAATGATTTGATGGACATGTTCATTTCTTCATTTCGTAATATAGTAGATCAAACAGAAAAATACTAACGTCGAGACTGGATCCAGCAGCTTGTACTTCTTGTAGTACACATGGGTTTATTTTATTGCAAGAGAATGGAAGATGTAAGTCAGATTGATATTTCTCTTGGTATCAAAAATTGGATCATCCCTGACTAGGGAGAAATTTTTACAAATCATGGCCCCTGTTGATAGTTCTAATCCCGGGCAGCTCAAATCAACAGCGGACAATATAAGCTGCCCTCCTTGTTTCATGTTCTTGTCGAATAACTCAGCTAAAATTGCCCTGCCCTTGTCTTGTCTTAACTTTTGTTGACTTTTGACAGTATACCAGCTTAGCACATTAAATTATAAAGTAAAAGCATGCACTAATCATGATATGTTTATTATTCAAGTGTCAAGCTTAAAGGTGCCAAAAAACATTTTACCTTTCTTTAGTTTTAATCTCATGCAGATTGTTTTAATTGCTTTAAATCAAACTTAAAATTACAAATATGCATATATAGATGTATTTGTGGTGAGATTTAAGTTTTGATTCGATATTAACATGCACCTACCTAGCTTAGCGGGGTATCAGAATTGATTGGAAACGCCATTGGAATCTTCCTACTGATTTTCACTCATCTCCACCAACTTTATTTTAGATGTGAAATTAGTTATGCGTACTTTATTTAATTCTGTTGTATCTCAACTTAACATTTAATCAGCAATTTTTATAGATGGAATCGGAACTAAGCAAAAAGTTGGTTAAAACGCATTTAATACAGTATTAATATTCTCATCTCTTGTACACCTATGTAAATAAAGCACAAGATAAAAGTAGATTAAGTCCTTGTCGCAGAAGCCATATCGTTGGTTGCATCCACAGGTGTCATTGTAGAATGTTTAAATAATGATTCTTTTCAACTCTAGACTTTATGGTATTTTTTTAAGACATTTTTGACATCTGTCTCACTGCAACTGACTACTGGTCTCTCTCAATTATTACACGGGTGTTAAGGGGTCATCAGCAGGGTATGTTTGTAAATGACAAAAAGTCGGCGGAACTAATTCTTTGCATTCTCATGTAAAAGTTGCTGAGAGGAATTCATAATTGTTTTTTTTTCATGGGTTTAATAGTTAAACACATGCAAAGTTTTAAATTAAATGTCCAATGTGCATTAAGTGAATATAAAAATCAATTTAAAATAATTGCTCTTTGGTTTACGCTAACTGCCTATGAAAAAGAACAGAAGCAAATTTATGCACGCTTAATCAATTTACAACTAAAAGTTATTCGTTTAAGACACGTGGATGGGTTGATCATTGATGATTGAGTAAGAGCTGAGATTATTTAGTTAAGCAGAATGTAAAATAAACTGGACACGAAGTTGTTCTTCTTGGCTATAAATTGATGTTTTAATGTCTACTCACTGAGAAACTACTCAACTGGAGTTCATCTCTTTTAGTAAAAGGCTGCTGTGCATTATCGAGAGCACAACAGGCATCGGAGCACGAGGCTTGTGAAATTTATGAAACAAAGGAGAAAAAGTTGAAATGCCTACTCTTTTTTTAGAAAACAAAAAAGTTGACTCAACGTTTGAAAAGGCCATCACGACTTTTCACATACAGAGGCTAAAATGTGATACATTAAGACACTAAGCAGGTTAAAATTGAAATTATTGATAGTTTTCTCTAATAATTGAGCACAATATTGGATTTTTTTGCTGTCCAATTTTTGTGATCAATTTCATAATATATAGAATTCGGATAAAGTGCTGATTATTTTATTTCGAGGCTTTTTTGGATGAAAGTAATAAAAGTAAAAAACAAGACAGAAAAATGTTCATATCCTAATTCGAAGATGTATACTCGAGTTCTTGCATTGTTTTATGCTGTAATGAGTTGTTCACCATTTATAAAGAAGAACAATTCCTTATTTAGAAAATTATAAAATAAAGCTACATGCCTTAAAATCAAGATTACGTTACAAGTGTCTAAAACTAGGAGAGGAATGAACAATCTACTTTTAGAAATTCAAGTTTATTAAGGGAAAAAGACTAATGAACCATGTAAGATGCCACGCGTCTTCTGTAAATTTTATTTGTTTTATATAAAGTATAATATATATATATGCATGGTAAGCCACAATTAGCTGGAAAATGGGCAAAGGGGTTTATGATATATATGTGATGATCTTGATCTTGGGAAGAAGCGATGAATCCGTATTTTATACAAAGGCTCTTATCTGAAGAGCCAGTCAGCAACGCCTCGTCTGTGTGGATTTAAAAAAAAACTCGACGAAGGTTGACTTGACAGAAACATCTATCACATCAAGTCCCCTCTCTATTCTTAGCCATAAGGGTCCATCCCTTCTCATCAGATGAAAGATATTACTTCTGCTCATTCTTCTGTCATTAAACTTGCTGGTGCCTCAAATGTCCATATCATCTTCAAAGGCTACCCTCCCTCCCTTCTTCTTCTCTGTTAAAACCCCGAAGGCGGAATTAAAGGTTGTTCGCTTTATCATCATTAGAATGTCTCTTGCGTACCATTTAGTCATACCGGCTATCAACAACGTACGCTACTCCTTACTTGAATTTGACTTTGATGAGAATACTGATGACTGGTCTCGGGTATTTATTTTTCTGTTGTGTCTTCTTTTTTATGGGCCCTTGGAGGAATAGAAAAGTGTATACTGCCTTGATAATATGGTGTAACGCGAACACCTCAAGATTACAAAAGGTCGTTATGACTTAAAACAAGGAAGTATGGATAAGCTGACCTGAATCTTTGGGTGAATAGTTAATGATATGTTTCAAAGGGGCTGAACTTTACCTAAAGTATGCGATTTATTCTGAAACAAGGTTCAAAACTAATGATTATTATTGGTTCACTTGATTTGCTCCTTCCATTTTTAGCCCGACCCAGGGCTTATGTAACCAGTATGTCTGTCTGTCTGTCTGTCTGTCTGTCCGTCTGTCTGTCTGTCTGTGACACGATAGGGCCAAAACGGCTTCACCAATCGTCTCCAAATTTTGCACAC
>JAQIXN010000572.1:0-34123 GCA_034698145.1 Proisotoma minuta
CTAAGGTATTATTTAAAACAAAAATATAATTTATTCGTTTCAACATGCCAAATTTTCCTATGTGTGATGTCGTGATGAAAATGCTCATTGCATGGCCACGTAGCTCTACCTCTCTCCGTGTCCTTTTCCAGTGAATTGACGCTGATTCCGTCCGAGTCTCATGTGGATAAGACATGTCGTCCAGCCAGAGTTTTACACGGCAAACAAAATGTATCCAAATCCAATCTAAACCCGAGAATTCAAATTGACCCAAGAGCTAGGGAAAATTCACACATTCATTTCGATTCTGCATTTTATCTTGTACTCTTTTCCCAATCATCAGCACAATACTATTATGTCTATCTTTTCAATTCCTCGTGCAGTTTAAACAAAAAGCAGTGTCCATTTTACGTTTTTAGCTCGTGGCTTTGAATATATGCAAAATCTGCTCAATCTTCCATCGCAGTACATTACTGGTTGCTTTTGCTGATAAAATGAAATTTTACGTACTGCAAGAGGAGAGAAAGTTTGTGTTTTGTTTGCCTCTGTTTCAACTGAGGAGTGACATGAATAGTCATGAGGAAGGATGTAAATATATATAGTAAGCATTCCAACTCAGAGTTTGCTGCGAGATGCACTAAATTTGGCCAATAGAATGGAATTTACAATCACTCTTTCACTAGCTCACTCACGCCTTGTTTTAGTAAAATCCTAGGTTAGGGATCTCTCTCCTGGGTACTATTCAAATATGAGTGGAGATCGGCACAAATTTCTACTTTATATAGCTGTAATTAAGTCGAGCTGGGCGTAGCGTACTTTGATATTTATAATTATCTTTTTATTTTTCCTTCAGTTTTTGAATGGGTTGAGAGAAAGAGAAATGGATGAAATCCTTTTCCGCTACAAAGAACTCGGATTTAGGAGGAGATAAGAAAAAGCAACTTGTTTAACTTCTCAATGTTATCCCATTTACATTTACCTAAGTTAAAATTTTCAGACTAATCGTCAGACGGTGATGACGTTCCGTGTGTTTTATAATGATTGCACTAAAGTGTGTCGACTAATTGCAACTCGTTCCGTCTCATTCGTTTTCCAAAGTTTTCTCTCATTTCACTTGCTAACAAAAACCAAGTAAAGTTGGATAAGTTTCCATTGATAACGTAGCCCCAAGTGAGTCTCTATCTTCCTTCTCATCAAAATGTAAACAGACACAGAAACAGAATAATTATCAAGAGAAAGAAAAGTCATTAACTAAAAAATAGTGTCCACTGTGTCAACCGAAAGCAATTTTTACTTGAAAGCATGGAATTATTTATTTTGAAACATACTGTCTTGGTTGCCATTAGAATAAAAACTTATTTTAATATTAAGAAAAAGTTTAAAAAATTCAAGCTCGGCATCTGCATTGAGAATTGGACAACTTTCTTTCTTTAGGAACTGGTAGAATTGAGGCTGGAGCAGAAGGTTAAAGGAGTATCTGGCTCCCCTCAACACACAACTGACTTTCTTACTGTGGTTGCATTTAAATTGTACCCAAACTTCAACTTTCCCCACTTTTTTACTTCCAAGAAAAGGGAAAAGAGCCTTTGGCCTTAAAAAATCTAATTAGTTTGGCAAAAGCACACTTGGTTTAGATTCCAAATTCTCTATTTTACTCTAACCAAATTTTATGAGCCGTATCTTTCTATACATTTCTTTGCCTACATTTCTCTACATTTTATAACCAGTCTCGTCTTATTTAATGCCCCTTTTCATCATTATTATATAAAGTATAAAGAAACAAGAGTTGAAGACCAAAAATGTTTGTCAAGAGTGTTTACTTGACTGCTCAAAAGACTAATTGCAAGGCTACAAAAACTAAAGGAGCAGGCAGTTTTGTAAAGTTTGCTTGTTTTTATGTTTTTTGAAGGATTTCGCTTGGTTTGGTTACCCAATTTAGAGAAAGTTGTCCTCGGGGTCTTCGTTTAATCGGGGAGTAAAGAAATTTTATTGTTTTCAACCCGTCTCAATTTTATTTTTTAAACTAGTCTAATTACCCCCTCAGGTCAAAGTTTAACTTAAAAGTGCATGCTCTGTAATTTCATATCATTTTATTTTATTCCCCTCTCATATTTATCCCAATTCAAGCCAAAAAATTCTATAAAGTTCAGTTGTTCACTTTTTACTTTCACTCGGTAAATTATTTCCACATTCTGTTGGAGCAAAGAAAATAGATATATGCCACTAATTACACACTGGCACTGTAAACGTGAGCAATTAATGCACATGTGTGCACTGCGTTTGTAGTTTATTAGCACATGCCCATGTTTGTGAAATTAGCTTGGGAAAATATTACACGGAAAAGATAAAATTGGTCCCTAACAAGGCGCAATTTTATGTATAAAATTCTGTGACAGTTCGTGTAGGAGTAGCAGCATTTTAGTAATTGCACTGTATTCTCATTTGTGGCTCCAATTAAGGTAAAATAATTGAAATAAAAACAGTTTTACTACACGTGACATGTTATATAGTTATAAGTTAGTTTATTCTTATTCCCTCTCTTGTTAGTTTGCGAATATTGTTTTTAAGGCTTTGTCTAATTGTTCTCGTGCTTAGCTTTCTCCCCTTTTTATCCATTTTCTTGGTGTTACTAAAGTTGTAATTAGTTTTAGCAACTTAAAATAGCCAATTATTAGCTAACGAGGGTTTTCCAACAAGTTTCCTGTTTTTTTTTAAATAAGAATTTTTCACATCAATATCAGTAAAATCAATATTCAACAATTTTGTAGAGGATAACAAGATAAATAAAGCTACAACGGGACTGTCTGTGCCTTCAACATCATCTAATTTTAATCTCATTTCCTAAATTTAATAATAAATTCCCATTGTGTGTGAGCTCCTTCTTTCTGTTTATAGGATTTGACATCAAATTTACTTTCTCTCTGATTCCACAAGACTTTCTTTTCTTTGGGTGTCAATAGGGAATTTGTTTTGACTTTGACACGCCAATCCTGCCACGGATTCTTTTCTGTTTATTTGTTTATGAGATCACATACATCATGGCACAAGGCTAAGATTAGATGAGAGAAGAAAAGTGGCTTTGTTTGGCCCACGCCATACATACAATATATATATAAAGTTGTCTGGCACGTTCTTCCAAGAAAGGCGAAATATCAAATACTTGCTGGGAGTAAATCTAGTTAAACAAAATGAAATATTGTTCTGTTGTTGCTTTTTTCTTCCCTCATCTGTAAATATTGGAATTATTGGTCACATATTTTTTCGGAATTCAGTCCAGAGCTGGTCCACGTTTAGGAAGAAGAATGAAGGGAAAATGAATGAATTTCTATTCTGGTTCCTTGGTCTTTTGTCATATAGTTTGGCTCATGTCATGGTGTCATGTGGTTCCTATGAGGAATGATGATTCTAAGACTGTCTGAATTCCCAATAGGCATTATCTTCAATAAATTTAATTTGGTTGGGACCCAAGTTTTTAGTTGAACAAATCAAATATTTGAGATTTTTCTGTCTATTTCCGTTCTCCTTTTCTCCCACACAATTTTCCAATGCATTTCTTGAATTCTAATAATAATCTGTGCATGTTCTGTTTTATATTTGGGGAAAGAGGAAGGACTTTCTCCATTCCTCTGTTTGTACTCCACTCGCACATTTATCACCAACAGACATTGGAGACAGTTGCTATCTAAGCTAACCAACCACCCACGAGACGAGATGTTCTTTTACGCTTCGCCTCCCATTCGACTGATAATCTGTCTTCTCAAGTACTACTAAACCAAAGAACCAAAAGTACATCACCTCTTCTACTTCACCTCAAGAAGATCAGCTCAATTTTCCCAAAAGTTCACATTCCACACAATCTTTGAACTTTGGAAGAGATTAAAATCAAAAGCTGCGTTTATCTGCAGAGGAGCATGATTTAAATAATGCAATCTTGTGGTATTAGAAAGAAAGTAGGAACTGCATTTATCTTGAAAGGAAGGAAGTTGGATGTGGTTAATAATTAAGTAGGAATGAATATAAGGACAAATTGAGAACATTTGTGGTACAATTCTTCCTTGTCACCATTATTTACCTTGACGGGACGTCAGCCTTGCACCTTATAAGGAGAAAGAGCATTTAATCCTGATTCCGTCCTTTTAACTGGCTGGGGTTGAAATTAAAAATGTCGCCATTGGATTGATTTATTGATGTAATTAAAGGTTTTTATTGTATTTCCGCAGGTTGTTGGGGGGCCTTGGGGTGGGAGGTCCGGCGTCTAATCCGGTCTTGGCCGGTCCACCTGTTCCTGTGATTTTACCCGTATTCCCAAATTCTCAGCCTCACGGTGGACAACTTACGGGGAATGGGGCGACGATTAATTCTCGCTCTCTCCAGCGAAATCAATACTCTCCGTCAAGATTTACTATTCAGAAAGACTGTCACGTGTCAGATCGCTGTTCCTGGAAATGTATTAGTATTGCGCTAATCATTCTCTGCGTTTCTTTAATCTCCATCCTTATTTACACTGCGGGTAAGTCCAGCTTTTATATAAATTTTCCTTTCATCATCATTATCATCATCATCGTCTTTGGAAACAAAAGAAAGCTCTGAGATATTGCGTAGACGTTGGACCAAGATTAGAACAACAACATAAAACACTTGAGTGTAAATGAGTTAGGCGATAACCAGATTGTTGTGTGCTTTGGTGCAAAATGTTTCACGTTCTATTTCTTTTGGTCAATTTACGAGAAAGGAAATGAGAAGATTGGTAAACACGATAAGTTTCCTGGAATCCTGAAAATGGAATGGAGCCGGTGAAATAAAGTATGAGGATGTATAAGGAAGTAGGGAAGAGGTGAGCTAGCAAAATCTACTCCATTTCAGTCCACTCCCCAGAAAAGTGGGTCTTCAACTCCAAGTCCGACTCAAATGCAAATAATACCTTTGGGAAAAGACAAAACAAAAAGGACAAAGTCAGAGATAAAGAAAAACGGCATTCTTGCCACTTTTGACTTACTCCTAATCTTTTCTTCCCTTTGTTTCATTTCGACATGGGCTGAATAATTTTGGACCTCTGTTTTCCAAAAGCATCACCATTTCCCAACTTTTATGGTTTGCAACACTCTAGTTTTAGTGAAAATGGTCCAATAAGTCTTGTAGCCAAGGGAAAGTGGAATTGCACTTGTACAAGATTCTCACACCACCAAAGTATATTTGGGAAAGTAAAGTAGGTGAAGTGATGAAGGAACAATCGATTGGATTTCACTATCTGTGTATAATTATTGCCAAACGATAGGGAAAAATTTGAATTTCATTAGAGTTACGAAGACTAATCTTGAATTATTGTAGAGATTTTGTGGATCCATGTTCTCTGCCTCATTTAGATGAAGTTTCCCATATAACGAATAGAAGTCATTAAACGAACAATTTATATTACGCAATTACTTGTGAAGAGAAGAAGAGTATATGTGAATTAGGCCATGGAAAAGATAGTAAAACATCATCATCATTGCCATTAAGCAATTTAGTTTGGGCATGATCATCTCTGCATGGACTATAACTTGGTTGGCAATAAATACACGTTCAAGTGCTTAACTCAAGAGGCTTGCTTAACAAAGTGAAATGTATGTGGATGGATTATTATTATCGGAGAAAAGGTGTTTTGGTTGAGTATTAGAAATAACAAGTATGAAACAATGGGAGGTGAAAACTAAACGAGAATTTTGGGAGACGAAGAGTGTAATTTGTTAATGGGATGCATGTTATGTGTGTGGAGTGAGTGAAGTAAAGAAGTATTATTTATACGTGGGGCACTTGCACGCTTTAGTTGTAGATTAGACTCCATTACATTTACATATCAGAGTTGAATCTGCTCTAATGAGGTGCTTGGCTTATGAAATGACTGCTGCTGCTTACACACATCCATTCGAGTCCCACTCTTCTTGTTATAATTGCACCGCTTAACTAAATGACAAACTATGTACAACTTACAAACTCGTTTCATTACCAAAGAGATATCGACCTTTGCCCAGTTGACCACCGCAATTCTCTAAAAAATGGAATGCAACTATTTTGTTTTTTCTGGAACATATCTTTTGCTGCCAGACCAAGTGAGAATTAGCAGATTGACCGATGGAGCTAATTATTATCTGTACAAAAGCCTCTGTCTTTTGTTAATAAAGTATCATCACTTTTAGTGGTGGTCTTATTAAAAGGAAACGGAGCGCAATAATGGACAAAATAATGCAATTCCTTTCTCTCTCTCCATCCCTCTTCACCCTTCCCCATCTGGGAAAGGCTGACAACCAGCCAACCGACTTAATTTCTTGTCTTAGTAAATTGGATGAATTGAGGGGCACCAACTAAACGGAGTGAGGGTGGTTTAGGTTTACATTTCCGCTGTTGATATTAGTATTATATGAGTTGATGTGTCGTGATGGAATGATGCAGAAGAAGAGAGCAAATCCTCAAATGAAATGAAGCTCTTTTCTTACACTTGCTCTCCGTTGGTATTCCTCACTTTCCCTCGTATTAGTGAAATGAATTAGTTCTGTCCCTCATCACATAATGGAAAGAGACTTGGCTTGGTTTGGGCTTCTAATATTAACTGACTGACGTTACGTTTTAAGAGCAAAAGGTTGATTTGGATTGTCAACTTGTTCTCCATCTCTTTGCCCATTAGTTGGATATTTAGCTGGGTTAAGTCAGTCTAAGGTTTAAGGTTAGGGGAGGCTAAAAGTCCAACTTTTTCTTAAGTTCTTTTGTCATTTCATTTCTTGTTGGTGGGTATAAAAGTACGTGACCCTACATCCGGAGATGTTGGGACAGAAACAAATTTTGAGGGATGAGAGAACGTGTAGGGAATTTTCTTCTTATTTTACTTCTCTTCTAGTTACTTTTTAGTTCCAGATTCCAGTCTTAGCTTAGGAAGACTCTTGTCTTGTCCTCATCTCATTGTTAAGGCTAGACCATGCTTTGTGGCGATTAGATCTTATCCTAATAGTTCTTCTTCCAACTTCTCCATGTTCCATGTGACAACATAACAGAACAAAACCTCAAACTCAACTAAAGTCAAGTCAACTTTCTCTTAGATTTTAGATTGGATTTGGATTGGGAAACTCGATCAAAACACCAATACGCAACCAATTTAGTATACACTTCACGACAGCACACAAAAATAAATACAGAAACTAGAACTGAAGACCGTTATTAAATCCTTTTACTCTAGAAAAGGAAAACTTTGATGCACCAGAGAAATAATAATGTCCAATCCAATAAAACATGCCATTTCCTACCATGTCATCCCTTGTTGTGTCATTTCACTTTCCTTTAATCTTATCCAACAACTTGAATGATTTCTTGAAAAAATATCTCTTTTAATGTAATAATATCTACAAAAGTCTGTAAAATAAAATATAAAGTAAAAGTATTGCCTCTGGGGACAAAGTTTCTAATAGATGAAAGAATTTGTTCCAACATTTTGACCTCTAATGAAGCATAGTTTTTTAGAGTAAATTTTGGCTATATAGTCAATTGACAGAGAAAAAAAGACAATGATGATGATGATGGTGGTGACAAGGCTTTTTATTTTAACTTGTCTTACAAAGACTGACGCTTTATCGACCAAAGGGAGATGGATAAATGGAGAAAGAGTGTGTTTAAATGAGGGAAAATAAAAAAGAGCTAAACTCCATTTTCTTAAGTAATCGGATGACTTAAAATAAATTTCTCCCTACTACTTTCTCTCTTTTTTACTTTTAGTGATATCTATCTGTTTCTATGTTTCAGCCATCATGGGGAATTGCTCGAGGTATTCCGGATCTGGCTGCATTCTTGTAGAAGATGCCAAAGTTTTGGCCACAGGAAAGGAAAAAAGTTTCCCTGTGATTGATCTAACTTCTATGTCACCAAAAAGTAGCGAAGGTAAGTACTTTTTATCCAAAAGGAGTCTTTTCACTTGAAAGTTCAAACAATATAATGTAATAGAGCACATTATTATCCGAATAAAATCTCAAGACTTCTTTCTGACCCCAGCCCCCGGCTAAATAGTCTTCATATCATATCTCTTGTAAATTTTTCCACATTAAACAACTTTCTCTTTTTTTCACAAATTATAGACAGTCTCTTATCCCCTACAACGGTATTACCCCCTGAGCTATCATCTCGCTCTTATGGAAGTTTGTCAAGTGATGGTCTCTCTCCCCAAGAAATACTTTGGGGCCAGCCAATTCTTCGCCGAATAGAGCCTTACTCCTTTTGGACATTGGAGATGTTTGTGAGGGACAACGTCTACGTCAATCTCAACCTCACTTTTCCTTGGGACTCCAATTGGGCACTCATCCTAAGGAAAAATGCCCTCCCGTCCATAACTCAACATGACTTGATCAAAATAGTTAAAAATGGAAGAGCAGAACATAGAAGTAAAAGGAGAAGGCACGTCAGGTGGGCTGAAGGAGTCAACATTAACAACAGCAGTACAAAAAATGACCCACTGCATCTAATCCCATCGGAAGCCATGTCAAGGTCAAAGCGAGATTCTGAAAAAAGTGTGGTTGTATTTTCCGAGTTTCTGGAAGCTGGGAAATGGTACCTTCGACTTTTTAATGATGACTTGTTGGAACGTCGGGTGCAGTTATTGGCTCAGATGGATCCTTCTGTGGAAGTCAGGTGTCCACAGCAATGTAGTGGAAATGGAAACTGTGTCTATGGAAAGTGTCATTGTTTTGACGGGTATTCTGGAGCTGACTGTTCCAACAGTGAGTTAACTTTTAATTTGCTAAATGAATTAAACGCCTCAAGGCAACCGAGGCGGTTGAGATGGTGGTGGCTTAATTTAATCCATTATTCCATTTCCAGGCATATGTCCAGTATTATGTAGCAATCACGGGAGATTCAGTGGGGGCTTGTGTCATTGCGACGTGGCGTGGAAAGGACCTGAGTGTGATGTACCAGAAACTGAGTGTGAAATCAGCAACTGTAATGGAAATGGAGACTGTCTTGGGGGGAAATGTGTTTGCAGGGAAGGATGGACAGGAACATTTTGCGATTCCCGTAAGTTTACAACCACTAAAATTTTACCTGCTCTCAATTCAAGCTATTTAATTACCAGATCATTGAGCAGTTGATTTATAAATTAATGTATTCTGCTTCATCCCTCTGGCTATTTTTGGTTGGATGTCTATTCGTATTTGTCAGTGACATGTTCCAATTTGATGTTAACATGTTTGAAAACATGTTGAAAAATTGGTCTTTATTAATTCGTTTAGCACCCTGATTTCCCCTCTTGACGTGTTTCCCCATTTCCGATATGTCATATCACTTATAGCTATTTTGTGTAGCCACACCTTAGTCAGCAAAAGATCCACAAAATTACCCTCTCTCTTGCTTTCCTCTCCCCTCTTACTAAGATATTTTACACTAGTCAATACTCATTCTGAATTTTTGGTTTCAAGAAACTTTATAGGTTTCTCCCCTTTTTCCCAAGAAAGTCTTTCACCTTGGCTGTAATATCTAGTTAAGAAGAGTAAATGTTTGGCCTGTGTACATCTACATTGAAAGTTGGTTTCCTTTGGTTATCATTTGGTTGTTGGGCTGACATATAGAATGTAGATGGGTGGTTATGTGGATGATACGTAAACGCTTTTCCTATTTGTTAGTCTTTGGAGACCACTTTCTTTGGTTCTTCAGCAACATCCTTCGAATTTCTTTTACTATTTGGGCTTTTCTTCACTTCAATTTACGATATTTTCCTTTTCTTACCTTTTACCACTTTTCATTTTTATCGGCCTCACTCACTATACTTACTTACTTGTGTTATGGGAAAAGAGAAAGTTGACGCATTATCCCACACTTTTTAAAACCAGGTTAATTTTGGCAGCAAAAAAGGTTTTGTAAGTTGAAGTTGATCATTGTTCCATTTTCCATGCTTGCAAAATTACAACTGATTGTTTGAGCTGTTTCTTGCTGATAGCAAATGTTGGATAATAACTTGTGACTGAATTGAAAATGTTCCTTGACTTCCTAAAACTTGCATTTTTACCCATCTCAGTCTCGTTTCTCTTTGAACTTTTGGAACTTATCTCGAGATTTGCATGCAACTCATTCCTCTCTCTCTCTCTTTTCCTTTATCCATTTGTATATCAGATCTTTCATTACAAGTTGGTCCATCCTCAGTGCGTACGTAATAATGCCCTTCCCCTGATTGTTAAGTAAAAAGTTCAAAGGAGTAGTTAAAACAGAGTAAAATTACAGAGGACTAAGTGAGATGATGATCTCTTGAGCCTTCACGTGTTTTTAAAAGATTTCCTCCTCCTTCATCCTCCTTCAAATTACCAGCATTAGAGTCCAAATCAAAGACTTTAGTTGGGACGCTTTCAATTATCTCGCAATTCTTCTGTGTGTGTACCCTTAAATTAAATTTAGTTGATCCTTTTTAAAAGAAAGCTCCCTCCCCCAAAGTCATCCAATTTCAGTTGCAGAGCATATATAAATTTCTCCATTCATTCAGTGGCCCTTCTTAACCCGAATAAACCATTCATCTCACATCCTTTTAAAATTTAATTAAAAGTAAAAGTGGCGCCTTAGCTCGCCTGATCTAACGAATGCAAATTCTACAATTCCTCGGCATTTTAACTACTAACTAGCTGCTACTTACGACGCGACACAATACGACGCTCACCTCCAAAACTTCTTAGCCAAACTCTTCTCGGCTTCTCTTTGTCAAATCAACCAATGCAACGTAGCAAAAGATGAGTAGCCTCTTTTTGTTACATAAAGTGAAAGTGGTTGCTATTTCAAAATCTCAGTATTCTGAGAAGAAAGGCAAAACCCTTGACGATAATTGAAATATATTTCGGTAAATATTTAATATTAAATAAATATTTATTAAAGGGCTGCTACAAAGTCACAACTAATTAATGGATTCATTTATTCCCCAAAAATTCTGAGAAGTCTCCTTCACCACCACTTTTATTTTGATTAAGATTTTCTAAGACTTCAGCTCTAATTTCTCTAAAAGTTGTGGTTCAGTTTTTTTTGCGGGGGCTGGTTCTTTCTCTTGCAAAGAAAATTTGTGTTGTATGTAATAATATTTTAACTTGTAGGCTTTCCCAAAAGTCTGGAATAAAAACACAATTTTGATTTAGTTGAATATTAGGAAAGTGAAAGGGAGTTTCGTAAGTGTACGCAACAGTGTCGCTTCTTTATTTTCCAAAGCATGAAATTCTTTTGACTCTTTTCTTTTGACTTTCATTCTAGCTCTGGGCGCAGCTTTTTCCACCACTTTTTTTTATTTTTTGTTATTTTTGCATTCTTTCACTCACTTTCTTCTCATTCTAATGTCTTATCTTTCACTTTCAATAGCTCTCACAATTTTCTCTCCCTGTTTCAATTTTCCATCATTTCATTTTCCTTCTCCTTGTCCAAATTCACTTAGTTATTAATAAGAGGGGAATTTTCTTAAATGAGTTAGTTAAAATTGAATGACATTTGAGATGACATTTTCTTTAAAAAAAAGTTTCAAGATGAATGAAGAATCTTTGTAATTTATTTTGAGAGAAAGTTGAAGAAATGTTTTCTTTGTACCAGCCTTGATTTTGGGTTGGGAAATATATTGGATTGTATAATATTTGACAAGGTGGGGATTGATGATTGATTATTCTCCAACTTGTTGTTGTGCAATGTTAGACATCATTGTTGAGTTCACATGACCGCTTTCTCTTACTATTTTGGACAAAGTTTGAATGGCAATAATAATAATTTCTTTGTCTCTATGCATTTGATGGAATGAAGTTCATAAATTATAAATTGGAATATAATTCTCCCTCTGTCTTGTTCCCTGTCCTTTTAAATTAATAACGCATAATTAACTTTTCATTTACATACAACATGAGACAATATCAGGTGAAGTTTGTATTTGTTTGCTTTTGTTTGATCATTGCAAACTAAATAGAAGGAGGGCTAACCAAGATCAAGCTCAAGTAAATAAATCGACAGTTTATTGTTTTAGTTCAGTTTAGCGAGTGAGACAAAGGAGTACAATTACCGTGTCAACTTCTCATTTTGTTTTTGGCAATTTCATCTCAAACTATTATTTACATCCAAGTCTACAAAACAGAGTTATCCTGAATCAGAGCAGAGTTTACTTTGAGCTGGATGAAATGAATTCCGTTGGCAAATAAATGGGGTGGTGAGAGGCTTTGTTATTATGCCCTCTCATGTTGACCTGAGACAGACTTTTACCTCCAAACCAACAAGGAAAATTACAGGGAACAAAACTTGAGTGGAGCACACTTGTAATTTGCAAACGATTGGATTCCATTCCTTCGCCCCTTTGAGACAATTTCTCTTTCCCCTTCTATAATTTGCAACAAACTCGTAGATTAGATTATTATTGAATGAGCCTTAATTTCCTTTCAAAGCATGACTAAAACAATTTTGACGTTTTTTTTCTTGTGATTTAACGCAGGTGATTGCCCAGACCCTACGTGTTCCACTCATGGAAGTTGCATCCAAGGAAAATGCGTTTGTGATGATGGATGGGCTGGTGTGTTTTGCAAGTAAGATATTCTATTATTTACAAAAAAATCCTTGATTGTATTCAAACAATTGTCAAATGTGTTAATTTAAGTGTGCCGGACAGCCTTCTTGCAAAGTGTCTCCCGGACTGTTCTGGAAAAGGTGATTTTGATGCTGAGAGTGGGCGTTGTGTCTGCCGAAAGCCATTCGCTGGCCCAACTTGCATGGAAGGTAAGAACAATAGTTTTAGTTTTTGTTGGACGTAAAATACGTGGCTGCGTTGGTGGGATGTAGGATTACGTAATTTTTTGGACAAATAATGGATCACAGAGAAAGTTAGAAAGAGCAGAGACTTTAATGCAAGCTGCATCCATCTTGCTAAGTGTGTGTTCAAATATGTGTGTGCATCATGTGTAAAAGAAAAGATTGAAGTTGAAGGGAGAAATCTGATGAAAGTTGGGGGAAAATGTGAGGAATAATTTATGATCCGAGTTGATGATGAGACTCTGTTTGGTGGTGCATCCATACTTTGTACTTTCAGCCCCATAACCCCCTCATAATAAGCTCCCCTTCTTTCTTTTAACGCTCTGCTTTATCTTGACCCTATTGGAAGGTTGGCTAATAATGCTAAACTTTTCGACTTTCTTTATGTTGTTTTGGCAACCCTTTTTACTCTTTTTCTTGTCATCTATCTCATCTCTCACATTATTGGCCTCTGTATCATGTTCCCTCTCTTCTATCCTTCCTCATGTTATGTTAAATAACTTCCGGATTTTTTTAGGACAATGTGTACTTACAAGACCTTTATTCTTTCTAGCTTTCCCTTTTTAGAGATATTAAGCAGCAGCAAGTGAAGAGTTGGGGTTGAAGATGGTGTTACACATTACACAATTTTTTCTCTTTATGGGAAAGTTTGACGGGGAGGTCATAATTTTGTTGTACTATATTTTTGAAGAGGGAAAGTTTGTTTGTGTGTTGGCATCTTTTGTGTTTCACCCGTCCATACAGTTTATGGTTTGGAACACTATACTTTTAGCTTATGCCCATTATATATTTTGACTCTGTTTTCTATCGTGTGGTGTATAGTTTATAGGCCCTAACTTCTTTCATCTCATCTCATCTTATCGAAAGAGGAAGATTGGAGGCATGATACAAGACTTGAATCTCTAATATGTTTCCGTCACCATTTGCTTCCTTTTCTCCAGCCATAGAAGCCAACCCTTTTATTATTTCACACTTTTTATTACTCTAAGCTTTCTCTTTTAACAAAAGGTTGTGGATACTTATTTATGGGCAGGCATCAGGCAGGAAAAGCAGGAAAAATTGAAGCCATGTACACACAACACACCTGCCGGTGATTGTTTGTTGCATACCTCTTCTATCTCTCCTCCAAGCTACTACCTTTGGAATATTCCCTTTTAGAATATTCAATTTTCCATACACTTATTGTCATTCAATGTCAAATACATATACATAATAATAATAACAATGATAATATACACTAGCATTTTCATTTCCTCTCCATATTTTTATCAAACTCCCAGAAATCCAGCTGAAGAATGGGACTCCAAAAACGTGTAGCACAATGACAAGTTATTCCACTTTTATTTTTACGTGAACAATGTTTTGGAGTTTAAAGTAGCATATGAGGAGAAAGTGGGATAAAGTGACTTTGAGACATTACTATTGTGGCTGAGCTCACACTCCACTAATAATATTTCCATTCCTTCCTTAGCCCTTGTGTACCAGTGCATTACATTACTTCACTTTATGTTATACTTTATTTTGAGCTTTTACAGTTTTGAATAGGACGCACGACGTCATAACTCTGGGTAAAGAACATATAAAACACATCATATCACATCATAAAAGAATCATTTCAAATTCATGATTTTTCTCATCTTTCTCCTGACTCGTATCCTTGTTATTGTTGCTTCTTAAATGTCAAAATTTTACTGTTTATATACACTAGAAAAATATAAGGGCTGTAAAGGATTTTGGATGGGAAATTTGCAACGTTACGTATATATAAATAATTTCAAGTTGTCTGACTGCTCACAAGTTAAATTTTGGCCATTCATTAGCTACTTCCCTTTTCCTTTGTCTGGATGATGGCATTATTATTATACACAAGCAAAGAAATAAATGAATGAATGATGGCTTTATATATAACTACAACAAAGAGGAGAATTTAGTGTTTTAGATTTTACTTTATATTTTAGACTAGGAAGGAAGTCGGCGGATGATGTTAAATGTAGAGTAGTTTTGGAGTTGTACATAGAATGGGGCTATAAAAGGAAACGACTTGAGCTTCATCCGCTTCTGCTTAATAAATGATCCATCTATTCCACTTCCTCCCTCTCCATCCCTTGCTTTCTCCATTGTTGTTCACTACATAAAAGAAAATGGGACAACGGGGTCACGGGTCAGCCAAGGTCATACCTAGCCTCCGTCAATTTTATTGTTCAAACTCAAATTCTCCAAACACAAAATCAGTAGGCTTCTCCATTAATCAGGAATCTATTTAATTCAATTAATGTCTCTTTCTTTTATCTGTTTTAATTACTTTATTTGTTTTATAGGTTTGACTTTATTCTTTTGTTATCCTAGCCACCTACGTGGTGCATAGTTGTGGCTACGTGCTCTGAATTCGAACTCGGAGGATGAGGAACAATGTATATATATGTTTGTTAAGTTTGCGGAGAATAATAAAAATGGTCTCTTCTCTTTGTTTGGTGAAAGTTAAAGTGGGCTGATGTTTTGCAGGGCGACAGTTATGGTCTCAAATTCTGCTAGTCTCTAGATGCGAGGGTATTAAATAGACGATAAATACAAATACGATCCAATCCCCTCCACAAAGCACCTAGCCACCAAAGACATTAAAAGATCAGAGAAAATTTAGAGCTTTTATTTCCTCCCCATAAACCCCATCTAAAGTAAAATAAACCAAACGAGGAGCAACTGAAGCTTTTGTGGGTGTGGATGGATCTCATAATGCATATAACTAGGACAGGACAAAGGATGTGTCATTGAATTTATTTGTGACCTATATCCGTAGTTGTGCGTGGTAATAAAAAGTGTAAAAGTATTGAGTGGCTAAAAGGTTGAATTGAAATAAAAGAGTAGTGAGAGACAATGGATGATGATGAGTCAGATATTGTGAATCAAGTCAAGCCACTCGGAATAAAATCGTTGTGGTTTGCTTGGATGCGTCCACGACCGCAGACCATTACCACTGGATAAAATAAGTAGCTATTTATTTTACTTTGATAAACTGGAAAATGACTTATCGTTGGATGGATGCCAATCCACAATAATATACCATCATCACAAAACATAACCAACTGCGGACGCCAAGAGTTAGTCTAACATATTATCATCATCATCCTATCATATATAATAATAATATCGGACGACAATGTTCTTTCTTCCACCACCAAATCTGGCGAGTAAAATTGTAAAAAAACGTTCAAGGGTGAATAAGCAGCAAATAGTTTAACAATAGATCTACTATACAATAAAAAAAACTTGTATTGTTAATATGAGATTTTTTTCTTTTTTAAATTTTCAGTCTCATGTGAAAAGGATTGCGGTATAAATGGAGTTTGCAGTGAAGAAGGGCTCTGCAAATGCAAATCTGAATGGGCAGGGGAGCAGTGCGATGTCCTGGCCTGTGACGCAAGATGTCAAGAACACGGACAGTGCAAAAATGGAACTTGTGTCTGCAGTCTCGGTTGGAATGGAAAACACTGTACCCTTCGTAAGTGGAAAAATACTTGATGCTTGTTTGTTTTTCTCAAAAGGGAACAAATCAAAGAAAATTGGACCAACTCATTAACTTAATTTATTTATAAATTCAAAAAAGAAGTAGACGTAATAATCAAAATTCATGTTGAAAAAATGAGTTTTTTTCTCTCGAACTGAAGAGAGAAAGTTGTGAGTTGAAAGATGTAAAGAAATTAGATGTAAATTAATTTCTCTTGATTAAAAAGGGGCACAGTCTCTTCGTCAGTGATGTTGGCAGACAGGGAAAAGTCAACTCAACATTCAAGAGTTCAAAGGGAAAGTCGTCGTTTGCTTAGTTGAAACTGACGTGACGATGAGTTGACTAACAAAAAATTTGACTTTGTGTATTCTTTAATTTATTTATTTATATAACAGTTGTGAAAGAGGAAACAAAATATTTATTTATTTCTCAAGAAAAATTTTGAGCTTTTTTAAAAAAAAAATTAAAAAAATATTTACACAATTTGCGGAAGGTCAAGGTTTTATTTACAAGATAAAGTTGAATTACAATTCATGTTGTTGGTTTTTGGAAACCAAAGCGGATTTCTATTTACCAAGCGGAATAAAATAAGGAGGGGAAAGAAGGAGAGACTTGTAGAAGTTTACTCTCTATTCTCCTGGGATTTGTTGGTTTTCAAATGAAAAGTTGTCCTTTATTTCTCTCCAAAATTCTATAATTTCGTTTTGTTGTTGGTTTCTTCAATTTGACAATTAAAATGAAACTATTTATATTCATCTTCTGTGTTTTTTCAGATGGCTGTCCCAACGCTTGCAGTCACCACGGATCTTGTGTGATGCAAGATAATCGGTATGCCTGCAAATGCTCCAACTCGTGGGCAGGGGAGGATTGTTCCATAAGGTTGGAAACCAATTGCTCCGATGATATCGATAATGATGATGGTGAGTGGGGAAAATATTTTTACACCCTGACACCTTATTTTACATGGATTTTATACACCAGGAAATGGATGGGGCTGATGCATCCATCCTTCTTTTTATTTTATGGAATTCTATCCAAGTCCTTAGCCATTTCTCATACTTGGTCCGTTTGCTGCTATTCTTGTCTAATAATGCATTCATAACGCGTCCAATCCAAGGACTATCCACCCGACCATTTCATACCAGGTGTGAGTGTGGTTGCATAGTCTCCTGTCCTCAGATTTACTTTCACATCTAAAAATCTATTCTATATTCTATATGCATTTTGGATGGGACATGGAAATGTGAATTATCCTATAAGCCCATGACCCTTGTTTTTTTTCATCCGGCCAGTTTCCTCCCCAACCGATTGCTTAAAACCGAATTTGATAGATTCCTTCTTACTTAGATCCTCTAACAACTTTTAGGGATGAGTTGCAATTGCCACCCTATGCATGCATCCTCTTTATGACTTTATGGAAGGAGGCCCTTCACCTTAAACTTTCACTTTCCAAAGAAGGGAAAATCAATTTATTCTTTGTTATTGGAATTGTAGATGGGATGACAGATTGTTCGGATAGCGAGTGTTGCGACAACCCCAAGTGTAAAGACCATTTAATGTGTATGACTGCCAGTGATCCCGTGGAAGTCCTGCTGAGGAAACAGCCGCCTTCTGTCACTTCCTCCTTCTTCCAAAGGGTTAAGTTCCTCATTGAGGAAAACAGCGTCCAAAGTTATGCCAACAAAGACGAGTACTCCGAAAGGTAAAGAATTATCATTATTATCACTATCTTGGTAAACAGTTTGGTTAACTGAACATTTTAAAATGTAGAAGAAACATTTTTACCACACAAACTACTTATATCTAGATAGAATAGAAAGTCGACATTTCAAAAGCTTTGTGTTCTCTAAATGTTTCCAACTTATTTTAAATTTAAACCCATCTCTAATTGAATTGATGTGTGTATGTTTATGTCGTTCTTTCTTTCTAACTTTCTTTTCCTTGTACAACTGTTTACTTTCTCAATGTGGGAATGTGTGCTACTTATTTAGCTGTTACACCAGAGATGGGTTGGGCTAGAACAAGTTTTATTTTTATAAAAAGAAAAGTAATTTACAGAGTTTACGTTTTTCTTCTTATTTTAACTATATGTGTGTACTAAATGTATGTTTTATGTGTCCTTTGTTTTCCACTCCACTGAAAAACTGTCTTTTCTACTTTTGTTTAATGCCGAATGAGAAATCTTTCTCTTTCTAATTAATTATTGTGTGATATTTATTATTATATGTGTGTCGCTGTCTCGTTTCATTCGGCTCCTTGTTCCTTGCTTAATTTCACGTTTCTATCTCCGTTCGGTTCTCTCTTCTTCTACTATCAAATGTTTGAAATTTTATAAACTAACATTTTGTATCCTAAATGCACAATTGCAATAATCCCTTGTTAACTTGCACAATGTAAGCACAATTTCATGCAAACACAAATTTAAATTATTTCCTCTCTTCCCTTTCCTCGTATTTTTATTATTATTAACAATTTTCGTAACTATTATTTCCGATTCCCCTGCTTTCTCTTTTTTACGTACTTTTTATGTACTTTTATACTTTTTATCTTGAAATATCTAAATAATTCTGTTCTATGTTTATTAAGACATGAAAGTATAGTAAGAAAGAAATTAGGAGAGAACCGACATGACAGATTGATACGTGTAACTGATATGCAACTAATTTAGCATTGTTTATTTGTTTCTGATCACATCTCACTCACTACTTTCCCCTGTTGTGTCCGAAACTAGTCAATTTTGGAGCTCTTTCGAATTTCGGTAAGTTGCTTATTCAATCAATAAAAATAGTCAAAAGCAGGCAAAGTATTTCTTCCTTATTCCGGTTAGGGCGCCTATTATGCTGTTAATTGTATATAAAAAAAAAGTTGTTAATTAAATGCGGATAGGAAAAGCTCAAAACACACACTTTCACATGCATACGACATATTTACTGTCAGTTTTAGAAACAAAATACGTTTTTTACACAACAAAATTCCATTAATAGCTAGTCAAATTTTTAGGAGGTATAATAATACCTCATAAACAGAACACAAAATCACTCAAATACATGCAAAATTTACTAATTTAGCCAACATGGATTACTTTTTTTTATGTTTTACTACCAATAAAATGACATTTACTATTTGTCAGTATTTTATATAGGTACAAAGCTAGTAGTAGATAAACAGTGCGAAAAGCTTCATTCTTTTTTGAGACATTTCATCTATTTTTTGTCATTATTTTCACACATCCTGAATACATTCTATATCTGTACATTAATTCACTGGCTTCTCTTTGAGCTTTTCAAGAAATAAATGACTCGTAATGCCAATAAAGGGGGAAACAGCTAAAGCCATGCCAAGCTAATATTTGAGACAAGAGCATTTTATATACATTACAACCTTTGTGTCCCTGTCTATGTGTCTGAACTCTATCCTATCCTTATTCTCCTTTCTTCCTTTTAACTTAACTTTTAAATCTACTAATAGCAATAGCTTAACATCTTCTTTTTCTTATAAAAAGAAACAATTTAAACCAAAAAAAAAATTAGGGTTAGGGTCCGAGTTAAATTATGTGAAAATATGGATGGTAAAAAAGTTATCAGAAACATGTTATGTTATTTTTTGTTTCTCTCCATTATTAATTCTTCGCTTCTCAACTTGACGCCGTGTGTCATCGCCAATTACCTTCGCCATGTAGACGAGTGTCAGTCATCCGCGGTCAAGTTTTGTCCCCAGATGGTCTTGGAATAATTGGGATTCGTGTCAGCGTTTCGGATAAAAAGTCTCGATTTGGCTTCACACTCACCAGGAAAGGAGGATGGTAAGAAATAACGATATTAATAAAGTAGAAGAAAGCTAACGTATTGTGAGAGGATAGAAGGACATGCTATAATTAATTTCTTCTGTTGCTTTCACCCTCAGTAATTCTCAGCAAGCGGAATATTATTTGTCCATGTGCTACAATATGTAGAGGGATTAAATGTCTGGGAATTGAATCCTTTGCGCGTCACTTTAATATCTCATGTATAAATGAAAGTAGTTGTTATTACAATGCATATATAGATTACCTGACCATGATGTATGATGATATGTCGCATGCAATATCTCACCTAACACCAGAAACTACCTTTTAGGTAGCTTGAATAATTTGTCCGGACACACAATCTTTTATTTACTCTCACTCAGGATGATGATGGGAATATGCAAGAATGTCATTGAAAGAGGATTTTCCATCCTCGTGAAAGTTGTGTTCCCTGTTTGATGGATGAGTTGGGCAAAGGAGAAAATAGTGATGGGGAAACCAACTAATATTTGCCTTTACTTTTGACGTTGGCTAATCTCGAGTTACTAACTACAAATAGTTAGGTAGTGGCTTATTCTTCTACCTGGATTACGTTAGATTGAGCGAACTGAGCAAAGTAAAGACAAGGCTAATCTGGGATGAGTAACTTGTTAACTTGCCCAACATCCAGACACAGAATATTGCATTCCCTGATGCTGTGAGAAATGGCCAGATAACCCAACATCAATAATTGGATTACAAAGATAGAAATTTCTTAATTTAATTGGAAATTTACATCAGAACTAATTAATTAGGATGTAGGAGAGAAACGTATAAATTAAATTATCCACGCTATTATTAGTATAGATCCATTTACTTTGTGTGACACAAATTGTGTCCATTTGTCAAATTAGCCAAGAGTCGAGATTGGCCACCTAAAAATCCCTAGATTTCATATAAAAATGGAATTATATATAACTCAAAAAATATATATATATTGGTCAGCAGAGATTAATTGCCTCTGGGAATTTTTACGGGTTGTTAGACATAACCCAAATCAAAAATCAAAGAAAGCCTTTGATCCTTTTTTTGCAAAAATTTTTGGCCCTTCTTCCTTTTCCTCAATTTCTCAACAATAAAGAAAGTAACAAATGGTATGCCTTTCTACTCGTACTCACGATATACAGCAATTATGTATATAATAATTGGGTTAGCATTGGTTCAAGACATGAAACTAACGACGGACTCTTAAATTTTAAAGGTTCGACATGCTTGTTAATGGGGGAGGTTCCGTTACCCTCCAATTCCAAAGGACTCCATTCCAGCCAACAACCCGAACAGTATTTGTTCCCTGGAATGAAATAGTTGTTCTGGACCCTGCCGTAATAATGTGGACAGGAACCCATCACGTCGGCAGTGGGAAAAATGAGGAAATCAAAGAAATGAGTCAAGAGCCTTGTCTCCAGCACAACCTTGACCTCTTAAACCCGGTCGTTATGTCATCTTGGCTTCCTGGAATGGTTGGAGCTAATCCTGAAAATAGTGCTGTTTTCGGAGAAAGCCAGGTACGACTCTAAACTCTTCACTTTTATCAATTGTTATCTTTTTTGAAAGAAAATCTAGAGTAATGGTGTGATTCGGCAACTAAAAAGTAAATCTAAAAAGTGCTCTTCAATCGGAATCAAAGAGCATTTTCTATAAAAAAAAAGGTCTAAGGAGAAGAGTCATGACATGATGTGATGATCTCTTACTTACTCTTACCTCAGTAAAAGTTTCTCTCTGTTTTGTTGATTGTAATTGAAGAGGTTGAAAGAGAAGGGGAAAGTTTGTTTCCCTCTTGCTTTCTTCTCCTTTCTTACTTGTTTGTTTGGTCGTGTTCTTGTGTTTGGTAAAATTTAGTTTATAATTACTCTTTTTTTCTTTTGTGCTTTGTACAGATTCTGCAGCAAAGTATCGTAATCCCTGGTTCTGAGGTTCACTTGGTCTACCAAACAAGCCAATCTCCAGGCTACTTGGCCACCATCATGCTCCAACTTACCGGCTCAACAATACCTCCTGGATTAGTTTTGGTCCACTTGAAAATAACTATTGAAGGGGAACTTCATACCCAAACTTTTGAAGCTGATCCGAACATTACTTACACATTCGGCTGGAAAAAGAGAAATGTGTACCAGCAAAAAGTATATGGACTTGCGGTGGCCAGGGTGGCAATTGGCTACCAGTACACCCAATGTTCAAAACCCGTGTGGACAGTTCGTGGGGTGACGCTAAAAGGATTTGATGTTGATATTGCGGATGTTGGCGGATGGAATTTGGATATTCATCACCACTACAATTTCCACGAGGGCATCCTCCAAAAAGGAGATGGGAGCGAAGTGCACTTGAAGGAAATGCCTCGAATTGTGTCCACCATCATGGGTCACATTGGACAGCAAAGGAGCTTACTCTGTGAACCGTGTGAAAATTTACTGCTTTCACCCATCGACCTGGCTACAGGACCTGATGGAAGTATTTATGTTGGAGACTTTAACCTTATAAGAAGAATCACTCCTGAGAATAAAGTTTACACTGTTCTTCAACTAAGGTAACTGCAAACAGTCGTTGTTCATTTTAGGGGACACTTGTAACCGTAAACTAAATTTGCAAAGTGGGTTGAGTCCTATGAGCATATTTTAATCTTGCTTTTCAATTCTCTACAGTGCCACAAAAGTAGCGCATCTCTATTATATGACGATATCTCCTGCGGACGGCCACCTTTATGTTTCAGATCCAGAGAAGTATCAGGTACGTACGTATGTAACTAGTACAATAGGGCACGGCACAATGAGTACTGGTTATAATAAATACATTGTACTATAATGCGGGGGCCCATTTTCCTTCGGTTGAGAAATTCATCAAGTACTCGGTCTTAGTAACGTCTTTATTTGTGTAGGTTTTGAGAGTGAATTCCATGGAAGAAATCGAGGATCCTAGAGTGAATTGGATGCCAGTTGTAGGTGCGGGCTTGAAATGTTTACCTGGTGACTCAGAAAATTGCGGAGATGGATTCAAAGCAAAGTTGGCCAAGCTAATTCACCCGAAAGGAATTGCGATTACAACTGATGGGGCAATGTACATAGCTGATGGACCCAGCATCCGTTATGTTGATGTGCATGGAGTGATCCATACTCTCGTAGGAAGTCATAGTGGTCACAGATTGCTGGCTGGTGGACGAAGTATGGTCAAAACCACAGATTTTGAATCTTGTCGCTTGATACGGGAAGATGTGAAAAAAGTGCAACTACAGTGGCCTACTAATTTGGCACTAAATCTGGTAGAGAATAGATTGATGTTCATTGACGAAGGAATACTCTTCCAAATTACTGATGACAATCAAGTAGAAAGAGCCTTGAAATGCGATACCCAAAAAATCACTCGACCACTCCTTGACTTGGCTTTCAGGTATTTATTATTTGCCTTGTGTTTTTTTTTTCAATACAAAATTTTTTATGCGTAATATATATTTCTTATTATTTTTAAATTTCTAGTCCAAAGGGTCAACTCTATTTCGTTTCTGAAGATTCAAACCTGTTTACCGTAAAAAGGGATGGAGAGGCCATTTTGTTGAGAACAGACAAAGTCTTTCCCTATGGACCCAATTCTACTGATGAAAGACAACAGAATAATTTAAATGCTGGTTATGTTTCTGCACTAAGTATCGGTGCTGATGGCACAATCTACGTTGCAGATCAAATTAATTTGGAGGTGAGTATGATTAATTTGAGATTTTCTAAAGTTGCCCCAATTCTCAATCTTGCTCTTTCATTGTACATTTTCAGATAAAGCAAGTTTCCAGTTTCATTCCACTTCCCAATGCCATTGGAGACTATGAAGTTGTGTTTCCAGCAACTGGGGAAATTTACTGTACGTTCACTTTCTCACTCTCACTTTCTTTTTTTGCACACAAGTAGAGTTTATTTATTTATAAATGTCTAAAATTGAAAGCATATATAATTTCCAAATATTTGTGCCAAGCTGTGTTTATCAACAACAATTTGTAAATTTGTTGATTCACAGACTTTAATCGTTATGGGCAGCATACTTTCACAAAAGATATCAAGTCTGGGAAAATTCTTTATTCTTTCCTTTACACGAAAAACACGAGCTATGGAAAACTTTCCAAAATATCGGATGCTGCAGAGAACAAAATCCTTTTCCTCAGAGACTACTCCTCGGTAGTATCGACTATAGAAAATACGCAAGGAAAGAAATGCAATCTCAAAATTAATCATTTGGGACGCCTGGTTCACTTTCAAGAAATGGAAAATGCGGAAATTCGTCTGGAATACTCAGATGAAGGCTTGTTGATTGCAAAGACCACCACCACCGGCCTTAGTTCTGTGTACAGCTATGACCATTTCGGAAGAATAAGGCAAGTGATTAGCGAAACTGGCGTAATTACCAACTTTGAGTACGAGCTTTTGGGCGAAGGGATTCAAGTCCGAGTTTCAGACTCTGTTTCAAAATCAGACTTTCTTAAGTATACCATTTTACGCAACGACGAAACAGATCAAGTGATAATCAGCAAAGTTAGTTCCGCGGATGTTACTCTCAAGAAGAAAGTGATTCAAACGGACATTAAAAATATCAGCTTTTCATTAAAAACGGAAGACGGGGCAGAATTATCAGGCTTATCTTGGGGAATTTATCCTCTCCTCAAAGATGCCAATCCACCAATGATTGTTGAAGCAAATCTAATGCGGGGCCCATCCCATCAGTTCATTAGCGACGGGGACAACTCGGGACAACAACTCCAACTGGGCAATAAACATGAATGGAAATTCGGACTTTTAGGGGATGGAACAAGATCAGAAAGAATTCTGGATCGGCAAATGTGGGTTAATGATAGCCGCGTTCTTTCATTAGAATTTGACCAGTCATTATCCCGTGAAGTTATTTATAGCCGGGATAGAGAGCCAGTTTTCTTTATCCAATACGACAAGACGGGCTTGCCCTTATACTTTGTCCCCTACTCAACTGGTGACCTCCGATCCGCAATGAACATAACTTACGATCGATTCAACAGAATTGAGAGTTGGAAGTGGGGTCGTAGACGCGGAGTTCAAGTGACGTATGGAAGAAATGGATTTGCAACAGAAATGAAAAATTCTGAAGGAGTAAGATTCCAAGCTATTGAATACAATGAATATGGCCAGCCATCAAAAATCTCCCTTCAGTCCGGTCGTTCGTACACTTTCAAGTACGACCTGCTCGGAGGACTCAAAAGTGTGGAGACGCCAAAATCCACCCTTCATCTCTTCTCTCTTCAATATTCCATCGGATTCACGAAAATAGTGTACCAACCACCTGGATCCTCAAGAAACTCTTTTGTAAAATACTTCAACTCTTACGGCCTTTTGGAAAGTGTTTGGCTTCCTTCTGATAGTGGACGGATTTTATACGAGTATGACTTTTTGAAGAGACCAACACAAATGCTTTACAGTGAAGGGAAAGTGACACGGAAGTACAAGACAAGGGGTGTAACTATAACTGTCACAGAGAATAAGTTTGAGTCCACATCCCACATTTGGACAAATGGAGTTCACAAAGTGGTTCAAGACAAGAAAGAGTATGGATCCAAATTGGGGCTTGCTGCTTCCAAGCTCATGTATGAGTATGACTCAAACTTCCGACCCATCTTAGTGAAAGGAAGAGTTGGAGGAAATGTTTTAGCAGAGTTTCCCCTTGGCTACAATGCAAAAACCGGAGTGAGAGAATTGATAGGAAATTTCCGCTTGTCCCACATGAATAACAATAACCAAACAACAATTTTCGACGGAACTGCCATTTTCTCAAGAGTAAGGGATGAGTATGGTCAGCCTCTTCATTACTCCCTCACCATTCAAGACAGTTTGGTGTTCAAGATGGAATTTGGCTACTATGAAACATCTCACAAGATTCGTCATGTCAAACTTACCACCAAGAACGGAGGACTGCTCCCAATGAGCAACTACACTTATGATGGAGATGGTCAATTAATCGCTGTTGATTCCGCAGAACCTTGGAAGTTTGAATACGATGCCAATGGGAATCTACAAACTTTGGCTTATCGGGGAAATCCAATAACCCTCAAGCATTCTGAACAGGACAGAGTTTTGCGATTTGGAGAAAAGCAGTACAAATATGACATGGCTGGTCGCGTGGTTCAAAATGCCAAGGAAGAGTTTTTCACCTACAACTCTCTTTCCTATTTGAAGCGAGCTTGGAAGAAAGGGAGATTTGACATTGAATACTTTTATGATCATGAAAATCGTCTCGTTGCTCGTAAAGATAATCATGGGAACACAACTCAGTTTGTGTATGGTGACGTTTCCTATCCCAAATTGGTCACTCACATTTACAGCCCCCGAGAAAACAAGCTGGTTCATTTAGTGTATGATGAAGCCGAAAGACTGATTTATTTCCAAGTTAATCGACAACAAAAGTACTACGTCGCTTCAGACCAGTGTGGAACTCCACTCCTTATTTTTAATCAGTACGGCCAAACTGTAAGAGAGCTTTCAAGATCCCCCTACGGTCACATTTTGGTAAGATTTAACTAACTTGTAATGAAAAATAAATATAATGAAACTAAATTCCTTTATTTATTTATAGCATGACTCGGACCCTTACTTTTACTTACCAATAGACTTTTGTGGAGGAATCTACGATCAGGTATAATAATAATATACATTTACTTAGTTACTTTACTACATTATGGCGAAAGGAAATTACTTTTCATTAATCTACATTAGTCTTTTAAAATGCCCAAAACGCTCATTTTCCTTTCTCATCACTCTTAAATTCTAATTAAATTGAGTTTTCTTCTTCCCTTTGCTTTACAGGTCACATCCCTTGTCCACACTAAAGATAATCGAGTCTACGATCCATTGATTGGCCAATACTTGACTCCAGATTGGGAAACAGTGTTAGACAAACTGAAAACTCCCGAAAAATTGCATCTTTACCGTATAAGCGGAAATGATCCCATCAATCTTCTGGATTCTACCCCTGCTTTTGGTACGTATTTTTTACACTATATACATATATATATATATAAATAAAGTGTGTTTGTTCATTGTTCACTTTGTTCTTGTACATACTACTACATACGTCCCCTTGATTAAGAGTGACAGATGATGAATGCATACCTTTATTCTTTGAGTTTAGTTTAGTTAGTTTTGTTAAGTTGAGTTGATCAGATCTAAAAAGTAACTAACTAAGGTCTCTGAGGAGTAAAAGTAATTATTTCTCCTTTCTCTTTAGATCACCATAGTTGGCTCCAGCACTTGGGCTATAACTTGGAATCATTAGCTCCACAATTGTTCCCCAGGAATCTTCGAGTGATAAATCAGAGGCGGGACCTGGTCGTCTCAGGATTAGAGAGCAGAGTTCTTGAGAAGACATTTGATACCCCAGTTCTAGGAACAATTCCAAAGGTAAATTTAGCTCTTATTGAAGCGGTCTTAATTGCAAAAGGTTGGAAACTAATCCATTTTTTTTTTATTTTCCAAAGAGTGTCGTTACAAAGTCTACACTTGTACCCGATCCTTCCTTCGTAATATCTCAAATTGACCCTCCCTTAGGGAAAAGTATGCTATTAAGCAGGACAGCAGATGGGAAAGCCATGATTTCCTGTCCGTTCTGCTCCTCCAATCGAATTTATCGAGATGTTTTCACCCAAATTTTGAATGGAAGCGAGTTTCTCAACTATGTCTCACACTCTCCGTCCCAAGACACTTTCCACTTTGCCAAAAAAGAGTTGTGGAAAGCATCCGATGACTTGGCTGAACTCAAGCGGATCGGTGGCCAAGTCAACGTGACTGTTCACGACCAATCTGCTGAAAATCAAATGATTCATGTAAAAATTGCCATGTCAGGAGCTATTATATCTGTCAAATATGGTTTAACTGGAACAAGAGAAGAGGCCCGTTTAATTCATCACGCCAAGGGAGTTGCAGGGCGAAAGGCCTGGTCAGATTTGAAGGAATTGATTGCTGCCGGATTCCCCGTCCCAGAATTCAGTGCTGCAGAAAAAGAGGAAGTTGTGAAAATTGGACACCTATCATCTCACCATCACGAATTCACTCATGACCCAGATGAAAATCCATTCTTTGCAGATGACCCACTCAACATCCGCATAATAAAAAAGTCTAAAAGCACGCGAAGTAGAAGCAGCAACAGTAGCACTAGTCGATAATGGATCCGTCTCAAATCTCTTTTCTCAGCCACTACTGTCTTGTCTTCCGCTCCCTTAAAATAACATCAAAATTCAGCAAAAATCATCAACCCTTCAACTTCCTTCCTCTCAATCCCCCCCTCTCTTAAAGAAAGAAAATGAATTACATTAAAGCCACGGAAGGACACCAAAGCCAGTTATTGTACCTTGTTCAACATATAATACCTATATACAAATGTAGAAAGAATATTATTAATGTAGCAGGTCTCGCAAAAATGTGCTGTTATACCTAAACTAGTGCTATTGCTAATATCCATAAATATGATACCAACTCAGAAAGTACATTTTTAACACACTTTATGTATCATATACAAAATGTTTGTTTTCTTCTGTCTTTCGCTTTGTTAAGTAAAGGACCAAGTTTATTATTTAAAAATAAATTATAGAGTGTTTCGTAAAATAGTCAAAGAAATCTAGAAAGAGAAAGTCAAACTAAACTAGTCTCACATTGTGGCATTTTCATGAAATACATATTTGCCAAAGAAAGATTCCTTTATCACAAAGAAAGCACACAATGTTCCAATTTTCCAAATCTTTATACGGTCCTCTTCGCAGTTTCGCATTATTGTCTGTTTTTGTTATCAAAAAGTAAAATAAGTCACCCTGCGCTAAAATAACACGCATAAAATTAAAATTAACTGCCTATCATATGTCGTTAATGATATTTTCCAAAACTAAGCGTTTCCACATTTACATGAATATTTTGTTTAAAAGGAAAAAAAACGGCCAAATTATAATTACTATGACTAATAGAAAATTAAAAGAAAACTGGTTCTAAATACAATCATGTACCATGAAGTTTAAACTAAGCTACTTTTGTATAATGATCACCAGTAATTATTATTTAAATTTAAATGTAACACACCCGTTTGTCATCAAAGCACACTAAAATCTCTAATTTTGATCTGAGTAAGCGTTAAAAATAAATGCTCACCACTATCGTTTTTTGTTAACTGTTTAAATGATATTTTATACCGTTAATTGATATTTGACGTTGGCTGTGTATTCGGCAAATCTATGTAAACTATACAATTTTAAAAAAAAAGAAATTACAGTGATAATATTGAATGCATGTATTAATTATTAATATAAAAAATTACAGCTTATATATATAAAGGATTGGATGAATTTTGATGAGATTGTAACTGCTAAATTGATGTCAGCTTGTAGCCAAAACGTTTCTTATAAAAGTTAACAAAACATTGTCACTTGCACTAGTTAAATTAGTTGGATGATAAAAAAGCGATTGTTTGTCTGCGTGTAAATGTTAAATGGGTTTGATGCCACATTCTGTAAATTTCAAAATGTAAATATAAATTAAAAAGTATTGATGACTGTATTAAACTGTAACATTTTATAGAATTGATTTAAACTAATTTTGTATTTTTAAAATGTGAAGAAAGTTTATCATTGTACATGGCTATAGCTTGTCTGTTCCCCTTGTAATTTATTAAACAGTTGTCGCATTGTCACAAATCAATTAAAACTATTAAATCCAAGTCATACTAGAGTTTTAAATATCATGAAATTTGTTTAAAGAATGAAATATTTGTGTATAATCAACATTGAATGAAATTTGGGAAGATGAAGACAATTGCCTTTGTTTAGTGAAGTCCAGAAATATTTACTAGTAAATAGCTACAAAAAATTAGCTGGATGGATATTTAGCAGATCTATGTGTGCTCGGTTTGCGTATTTATTGTTTTAATTGCCACCAGTATAATTATGTGTCGTATGCGTAAATTCACAACTACACATCTAAACATTAATATGTATTTATCATTATTCATGATTTAAACGAGAAATATATTACTGGTATTATATGAAATTGTTGTTGATTTATTATACATATATTGCATAACGGTTTCATATTTTTAACAACGTAGAATGGATTTAGATAAATTGGAAAGTCTGTTTGCATCTCGTCCATGTCCATGTCCATCATAAACTCATGACTCCTTCGTCAACGACATTTTCGAGACATCTCAAATAAACAAGCGGTCAACAATCATGTCGGGAAATTAGACGGGGCTTTTGCTTCATTCCTGACGAACTCGCAAAACACGCCATGAAGTTGAAACACGGGACGCAAGCCATTAAAAATTTTAGGGCAACGAAGCAAGTCATTTGGCCTCTGTCCACTTTCAATGATGACAACTTTTAAGGGCCACCAAATTATCCAAAAAGTAAACTTGAAGCTTTTATGGATTAAAATTAATGTAAGTAGTTGAAAGCATTGTATAGTCATTTGTCAATTTTGTCATTTCACCCGAAATATTTGAGTTCCATGACGCGGAAGCCTCACGCCGAAATTTGTTGCAAATTGTAAATATTGGAAATTCCAATTTGGAATCAAAATTTAAGTGATAATGTAAGTACATACCAAAAGGCAGTAAATTATAACTAGCTAATTAAAATGATTGTTTAAAATTTAAGGTCTACTAAAGATAAGGTTTGCGCCGAATTCTGCACCCGATTTCCATCTCATCGAAAGGACATTACAAATGAAGAAAGGATCAGTTTCATGTTTTCTCAACCTTCCATTCGGTAATTAAACTAATTAATCAATATCTAGATGCTAACATTTTGTGATTTCAATTGAGTTATTTGTTATTCTAATATCTCATATTTTCATGGCTCATATTTTTCTTTGGTCTTTGGAAGCGTTTGATTAATTTGTTGACTGCATTGTTCCAAATAATTTATTCGAATGTTCGACAATCCAAAGTCATCACTCGATTTCCAGAAAAAATCATTTTATTCCTAAAGATAAATTGATAATTCCCTATTTTTTATTATTACAAATTAAAATGTTAAAGTGAGATGATTCCATCCAAAAAACCAGATTATAAAATTGTGAATTGCAGGTCGAAGTTGGATGAATGGATCGGAGGGGGTGGGACCGGTGGGAGTGGGATGGGCGTGCTAATGGACAAAAAGAAAGCAAGCAATGTCAATCACCAGTTTATTGAACCAGATGTCAACTATCAAATCAAAAGCCAAGAACCAAAGCCTATCCCAACAAATTTAAACAACCAGTATTCCAAACATCCTGGGAAGTCAGAAACTCAACGTAAAATTGGAAACTTGTTGTTCATACAGAAAAAAATGTTTGAAAGCATTGATGCGTACAACGAAGCCATACGTTTTGCACCCATATGCTTTGAAAATTCAACGGCTGAACCCAAAGTTTGTAACAAGAATGAATTTTGCGAATTGTTTCCATTATCACTGGCTAATCGATCTGCCGTCTATTTTGAGCTTGGAGAAGAGTTTTATGATCGATGTCTTTCAGATATAGAAACTGCCCTTAAATTTGGATATCCAAACCATTTTAAAGGCAAAATACTGCTAAGAAAAGCTAATATTTACGCAAAAAGAAAGGATTGGAAAATGGCTCAGTCAATTTTCCAGGAAGTTAGTAACATGGATAATCTGGATCCTAATGTAATTGAAAAAATGAATGAGCTTTCTGCTGTGATTGAACAAAACGACCTAACCACTAAAGACTCAGGAAACAATGAAAACGAGCAAGTAGCTTTCGATTTCGTAGAAAATTGTAATTTTGAAAATGCATCTATTAAAGTCAAGCTAGGATACACAGAAGAATCTACAAGATTTGTGACTGCGAATGCGGATTTGAAAAAAGGAGATGTATTATTTTACGAAAGTCCTTTTGCTTCTGTTCTTCTTCCTCCATTCTATGAAACTCACTGCCATAATTGCCACAAAATTTTGCAGCAGCATTTCATACCGTAAATAAATAAATAATAATTATTATTAATTAATAGTAACTAGTAAATGTTGATGTGTTTTACATGACTTACACGAGTTTTATTGCTTTCAGATGTCGAAAATGCAGTCAGGTAAAATTCTGTTCTGAATCTTGTGCGAACAGTGCCTGGGACAAATATCATTCATTTGAATGCTTTTCGTTGGATTTCCTTCATTCCATTGGAATTGGACACTTGGCAGCTCGAATTATTCTCTCTGCCGGACCAGAAATTTTGTCAGCAATTCAAAACCAAAGTTTTTTGGGCGACCCTAAAAATACGGACATTTTCCACAAGGGTTATTCTAATTATTATCGAGTCTACTCGTTGCTCGACCATCTTCAAATAATGCCTGTTGAAGATGTATTTCAGTACACATTGGTTGGTATATTAATAATAATTTCATATATTATGAGACATTTGAAACATCTCAATGACTTTATTTCTTATTTTTTTAGACCGCAAGTCTTATTACTAATTGGTTGGCCAAGAAAACGACATTTTTTCATAATATTGGGCAAGTTGCATCGTCTGATGACAAGATTGGAGAACTGCATCAACAAATAGGAGGGACAGTATTGAAGCATATTTCTCAGTTAATTTGCAATGCACATGCCATCACAGATATTCTTGGTGGTAAGATAATAATAATAATATTAATAGGGTTTAAAATTATTGGATTTATTTCAGATATAAATAATAAAGAAATGGTTTCGTTGTCTACTGCGGACGAATCTCAAGAAAGAATTGCCACTGCAATATTTCCTGCAGCCAGCATGATGAACCACTCTTGTGACCCACAAATAATTTTTTCGGTAATTGCTTTGAATATATAACATATACGGTTGCTGAACATATAAGAACAAAATATTAATTGATGTTTTCTACTTTCGTAGTTTAAAGATGGAAAAAATCTTCTAGTCAAACTAACACAAAATTTGAAACAAGGAGAGGAAATTTTTAACTGTTACGGGCCACATTATAGAAGGATGTCAGTTTCTTCCCGACAAGAATCACTCTCTGATCAATATTTCTTTGAATGCAAGTGTCGTCATTGTATTGAAGAGGAAGAAAAAGGCATTTCTTTTGTTGTGAGTAAAAGCATTATGCACTATTGTACCTTCACTCGCCAATTACAATTAAAATTTTTAAGGAAAAATTCTCGGGATATAAATGTGAAGACTGTAATGGGCCGGTTCTAAAATTAAAGGAATCTGAAGGGACTTGTCAATCCTGTGGCCATGAAATGGAATTGCAAGAGCAAATGATGGGCTGCATATCGTATATTGACCGGCTATTTCAAGATGGTATGTACATATATTTCGCAGTCTCAACACATTGTTTATAAAATGCTGACTAAATTGTGCCCAAATACAGGAGAAGTGCTTCTAGAGCGTGGAAATGTGACCCAAGCTCTCAAATTGTTCTTAAACTGCCGAGATCAGTATCGCGCTTTCGTATATCAATATCATTCCACCTTAGGTCAGCTCTCAGATTTAATTGGGCGATGTTATACAATTTTAGGTAATGCTTGTTAAAAAATGTACGTAATTTAAACTACAAATTAATACTTCAATTCCACAGGCGAATTTGACAAGGCAGCAAAATTTATTAAAGAGAGTTTGGAATATGTCGAGATTCGTTTTGGTTCTGAGTCTTTGGAATATGGGAGGGAGGTTAAGAAATATGTAGACATTCTTTCTCGGTGCAAAGTTGTGGATGATCAAGAGATTGACACACTTTCTAATTTATATAAATCCATCCTTCTTTGTTAAAAAATATGAAACCAGTGTGATGTGTGATATCAACAATCAACAATAATTTTACATAATATCAGTAATATCAGTAATAATAATCTTGTATTGTCTCAATCTCAAAAGTGTATTAAATAAAACGTTGTAAACGTTGGGACTAGCTCGCCATTTAAATTTAAGTGACAACGGATGAAGCACAACCGTATGACTTGGCCAATTGCCACTGACCATTTTGCCCTGGACCATTTTGCCCCGGACTACTTTGCCCCGGACCACTTTGCCCCGGACCATTTTGCCCCGGACCACTTTGCCCCGGACCATTTTGCCCCGGACCAC
>JAQIXN010000573.1:0-34091 GCA_034698145.1 Proisotoma minuta
TTTGAAACGATACATGAGTCGTTTGTACACAGATTAAGTTGTTAAATTTATTGCACTGAATATATATAATTGCAGACAATTAAATGATGTCGAGTTTCGAAAATATTTATATTGAGAAATTTTACTTATAAATTAAATTTATTGTTTTTTTCTGATCACGCATGTCTTTAGACAATTGGATTAAAATCAAATTAACCATTCTTTTCTGAATCTTTTGAATGAAATTTAAAAATGAGACAAACAAATTAAATGCACTTGAAATTTGAAATCAAAATTGAGTTTGTCGTGATTGTTTTTTTTACCGACATTATTATTTTACTTGACTTTCGAAAAGGCATCAATTTTCAAGCAAAAAGCAAAAGTGTATAAAAACAAGGTTTATAAACGTCAGTCAAGAAAATCATTGCAAACAGACGTAAATATACGGCAAAAGAATTTTCGTCTCTGTTTATACAATTTTTACAACTCAATCTAACAATAATTGGGAAATGATTTATTGCTCGTCTGTTTTTGTTATACAAACATTTTTGACCGACTTTTCTTGGCATGTTGTGTTCTAAAACAAGGACAAAAAATTTAAATAGATTGTACTAATGGAGAAAGTTGAAATTGATTAAAGTTTTTACCAAATTGCATGTCTTAATCTGATATAATCCACTTTGCATAAATATTATTCCATGCTCAAAAAATAAAATGCGAGAAATAGCTTAAGCTTGGGAGTCATTTGTGTGTTGGCATTTAGACGCTACACTTGACACACATTTCGGAAATGAACTTTGTAATTTGAGGCAATGGAAAAAGTGGAGCGTGACTAATAGCAAAAGTGTAAAGTTCAAGTTATATAATAATAACATTATTATTATACCTGTAGATCATCTGCGTCTTTTTCTGAGAAATCTGCATTGTTATCTAATTAAAATATCACTTTCAGAGGATCAAGGGAAGGATCTAGACCTCCCTCCAGAGTCCGTGTCACATTTTTCGAGTCCGAGAGACCGCTGGCCCTCAGCTCGCCCGACTCAGAACTTGTTGACTTTGATCTGAGCAACATGACGCTACCTGGAAGTCCAGCCGTCGACCACACTCCCACATACAACAGGCAAATAAGGTAACTTTTATATCATATTTCATGGCATTTGACAGCCAAAGTTTCCTTTACGGATCCCGATTCAAAAAAAAGAAGATATTATTTCCGGAAGATGGTTGGATATAAAGAAATGTATACATTATTTTGAAACTGAATGCGGGGGCAGAAGAAGAGATAGCGAACGACAGCTAGATCTTATTTCAAAGAGAAAAACAACCAAGTTGTCAATTTATTCCAATTTATAGCCAAAATGGTTGGTCATTATTATACATGCTACATCTTTGTTGGCTTCGGAGGATGAAATACGTTTATTTGAGAAAAGAGAAAAATGAGCATTTGAAAAGCAGGCTTTCAATACAAAAGTCAAAGCCTATTGATCGGCTGCCACTGGACAATACAAAATGCGGATGCTGCTATTTATTTTATCCCCTAAAGAAATGAAATTCCGGAGAACATTAAACAGGCCTTCAGTTGGCCGCAAGAATTTATTTATCCAAGACAGATAAAGGCCAAGCTTTGAAAGTATTTCACGCCTAAGCAATATAAGCTAAGCTTTTTACTTTTTACCTATTTTCTCTCATCCTGCAAAGCTTAATACATAATACTGCATAAAATGGTTCAAGGTTCGTTTCCACATGTTCTTCTCTTCTTTAAATAGCCATATTTCTTATGTGGTAATTTCATATAGACCACACCCTTTTTGAGGAGAGAGGAAGCAGATGAGGAGCAGCCGGATGTTTAATAACCCAAAATTCAGTTCCTCATGTTTGCTTTGTGCTTAGTTATCTGTCGTGATAAATGGCCTTTGCGAGAAGCCCCCGAGCTTTGGAATTCGGAATTGGAATGCTATTTATTGAACGTGAACACGTGAAGAGAAATTAATGTCTTGTTCATCAAAATGAATTGCAGAGAACTCACACATTGGCATTTTTGTTGTAAAGTTACAAAGATAATTCAATTATTGTGAAAACACATTTGTCAGCGTTACGTTTGCAATCCTGAGTTCTACTTACTTATCAATGGTGAAATGAATGTATTTGGACAAAATGTAATCAAAAAATCAATACTTATCTTTGTATACTTACTAATGGGCTTTCACCGGTGAATTTGCAGATGAATAGAGGGTAATGAAGGATAGGACAGAAATTAATGTCGAGGATGAGCATTTAGCATCGATTTACCATTTGGAGAAAGCATTTACATTAATTCCGCTCAAATCAGAATAACAAAGTTGGAGCTGAATAATAAACATGATCCACATTTCGTTGGGTGTGGCATAAATACATTTTGGCATTCACCACCCACTTAATTCTATTAGAAGAGGAAATGTTACATAAATCTGTCCAGTTATTGATTGGATGGCAAAATTGTCCAAATATTGCCATAAAGCATTTGAGTGCTGTTCATAAAACTTGACCTAAACCCTTCCAAGGTTATGGGATATTCATAAATAAGATTATTGCATGAGAAATGGGCATAAAAGTCAGGCTTTATTAAACTTTATTTTATCCCCTTACTTAAGTGAGATTAGGTCAGGATTTCATTTCAATTACTTTCTCCAAGTAAATAAAGCAGAATTTATGTTATAAAATGTATGCTGAAAGGGAACTATTCATGACCTACATGTCAATGTCCAATGTTTACCCCAACGTAAGTATATAAACACCGACGCTGGCCGAAAGTCTTTGAAAGGGTCATGCGCCAGACTTTCTCCGAAATATTTCCCTTCTTGGAACTCATCCTTTATTGCGTGCAGTTTCTCTCTCCCTCAAAGTGTGTGCACATTGTTCTCTATATTTATACCGTACCTACTCAAAGCATGCAAAAGGCGAGGGCTCGGCTGGACCGCAAAAAGTTTTGAATATAATATACTTAGTTACCTAATTCTGATAATATTAAAGACGCAAAAGTAAATTGGCGGCTGAGGTCAGGTCAGTTCTTTGAATGTTGAAAAGTTGACGTTGCGTGAAGACGAATTTGACAGCTTGGGCTTCAATTTAATCTCTCACGCTTCATTTGAATTGATTTTGACTCCCAACTTGTCTTGCTCGTAAATATTTGGTTTGCAAATTGAGTTATTTCTTTGCTTATTATTATGCAGTTTGTCATGTTGTCTGAAATTATAAAAGTTTGTGATGATCGATATATGTAAGACATCTGTCTACAAAATACAAGGACGCTTGGATGAGGATGTCAACGCTTTTTATTCAGGGACAGTCTTAATCAAAGTCGATCTACATACTTGGCAAAAAATCCATCGAAATTGTCCACATCTAAAAATAACCATATATTGATTCCAAGTAATCAATGGAAGCTAATTATAACATTTATTAGAACTTAGGCAAGAGTTAAGCTACAAAGGCCGAAGGACATTTAGACGCCGGATGCATTTATTTAAACCAATAAAACTTTACCCATTTAAATTACCAGTTGACTAATGAACGAATTTGCACTTTTGGCAAAAAATATAAAACATACAACAGCTTTAACTGATGTATGCAGCCAAACTTAAAAGTTCATGGTTTACCTAAGTAAATGTTAAATTTTCCATCCGGTAATTTCGTTTTCTTAATTTTAGTTTAATGCAAATACGTGGTTAATTATTCCAGTGCATGTTGCAGGGTTTAAATCTATTTAAGAAACTAATTATGCTAATTTTAATTGCAACGAACTGTCTTAAAATACATATTTATATGAGCATGAGAAAAGAGGATTTGTAAATAGTTTTGAGCTTGTGAGAATTTTAAAGAATTAGAAACTTTTAATTTGCAGCATTTAACATTTTTGGTAGTTCATCTGTTTTACTTTTCGATAATTTGTGAAGAATTCTATAATTTACTTAATTCTACTTGATAAGCAGGTTTGCCAAGGATCATTATATTCCAATTATCATATAATTTAACCTTTTCATCACAGTCTATTTATCAACAACTAAATATCTGTATTTTGAGTAAAAGGGGTAAAAGAATAATGAGCTGCCCTTTCCCTTAATTGTTATTTCTTTTGTAAATGTGGGGAGAAAGTAGCGGAATGCTTCCAATTATTGATTTCCCCCAAATAAAGCAAACTATGATGTAGGTCACGTTGTCCACCGACATTCATATCAAATTTCAAGCCGATACATGCATAGATATACTTATGAAGGTAGGAGAAATATGAGGCGCAGTTGGCGTTGAATTAGATTCTGTTGAAGGTCAGCGGTGCATTGCTATTAAACCACATTGTATACAATTACACAGGATATAGAATAAATTTTGAGCCAAGTGACTTGGATCATAGATGGGAGCAATTTTCCACGACCCTGACAATGACATTCAGCCGACATCTCTTTATTATATGGCTAGGAATCTAATTTAATGTAAATGCCATCTAATCCCTCGGGAGAAAACCGCAATTGTATTTGATGGATGGAGAAAGAGCACTTGGGCTTATTACATATTACTACATTTATTGCTTTCGCTAAAATTAGATGTAAATTGGAGGCGTCGTAGACTGTACCTTGGCTTGTTGTTGTTGTTAGTTTCCATCTAGAAGTTTTAGAAGCCGGACGTGACTTGTCAGCCAGATTGGCAACTAGCAAAACGACGCTATATATTGTATGTATATAGATCCACACTGCCTGATTTTGTTTTTTTTTATTGGAGAGTTACTCGCTTTGATTTTATTTTATAGCATATCTTTCCGAGGATTACACTCAGTTTCGGTTTAGAAAGGGTTCTTTGTGGTTTACAGATGATATACATAGGAGCTCAACAAATTATTACTTTTCGGAAGAGTTTGATGTTAAATCCCGAACACGAATCATCGCTCTGAATTAATTTCATCCCTCGACCAAAACTTTGTGCTTGTAATCTACAAACGCAACATTAGTTTTTCATGCAGATGCAAAGTGAATCGTGACTTGATGGTTTTATTACATCCATTGTTAGCATTTGAGTGAAATTTCACATTCTAAAATCAAACAAAAATCAAACAGAATGCCGAGTATGTCGGTGGCCCACAGGGGTATCTTGTACTACGTTGTAAAAATCCCGAGGAGTGAATTCGAAGCCATGAGTCCGGATTCGGAGACGGGAGGGACGACGATTACCAACGTCAGTGGTCCTACTATAAAAGTTGACAGGTTTGTGTGTCTTTTGGGAAAATTGTATATCTTCTTTTTTTAATTGAATATGGATCCGTCCAAGGCTAATTTTGGCTGGTTTTAAAGAAAGTTTCTAAAATTGTGAATAAAGAATTGTTGCTTTCAGTGAGGGATGGGACAACCCTTTCCGACCAGACGGGGACCTGAGTAAAGAAGCCGATCAAATTGTGGAACTCATAAAAGAAGGGAAGCCAATAAATGAAGAAAACCTCCGAAGTAAAAGCCCCAGTGTCAACGAGTCCTTCAACGTCAGTCACACCAATCCACTTCATGTATGCTTATTTTTTTTTAATAATTTGTTAACGATCTGTTTTAATTGTTTGTTTCTCTGCTAGGCATCATCTCCGAAGAAAGGGACAAACGGGGTGAACGGGAGCGGGTCGCCGGACACTGTCCAACACGGGGTGGTGCCTCCAGCAGGACAAGCAGGACAAGTGGAGCATGTCGTCCTCAAAAAGAAGAAAGGCTGCTGTGTTATCCAATAATTTATACCCCCTCTTGCATTTTATCATAAATTGGCCAATGTCTAATGAACCATATATAAATCCGTTTTAATTGTTATGTCGCAGGGATGAATGCCTTTTAAGCTAAGACTCTCAGAGGAACGTTTTAACTATTTAAATTAGTTGCAATGCCTTCTTCTTTTAGCAATTAATCGCATTTAAATAATTTTAATTTTGGCTTCCAAAAAATAATGTCCAAGTCAAGATTTAATTACAAGTTTTTTGACTGAAAATAAATGCTAAGTCATTTTTAAATAGAAAATAGTAGACGATGAGCATATATATTTAGTATTATATATACTTAGTTAATTTACTAGATTTATTGTACGGGAAACGCTATCTATTATTAGTTGGCTAAATCTTGTGAAATTTTTACTCTACATACTACTAGTATAATTAAAGGATGGAACACTTAAGTTAATTGATTGCGACATGAGATGACTATTATGTACATGAGCCCTTTCCGGCAGCTAAAGCTTTCTCCCCAAATTAAAGAGATTACACAACTTTCCCTTGAAATAGTCTAACCTTTGCAAGTAAGACTGATACTTAATTCTTTAGTGTTTAATCGCAAGACATTACCTAATTATAGCTTGAATAGTTATAGTGTAGAGTGATTTTTGCTGTATACTTAAATAGAGAAGAAGAATTCAGCCTTTTCTGCATGGTCCTGATAGACGCCTAGAACATGTTGAATGTTGTAAACCCTAACTAACGAATACTGTTAACGGTGCTGTTTAAATATTGATACCTCCTACTGGAAAATCTATTTTTCATAGTTAACAATAATAAACAATTACGAGTACGGTCGTTAGTTGCATTAATTAGCTAGAATTTTAGACATGAGCAGAAAATTTGGTACGGAACAAAATTGAGAGGGTTAAAGTGCGTTTATTGCTAAAGTTAATAACTTACAGCTTGAATACCAAATTGATTGTAAGGAATTGTATAGATTGTAATTTAATGTACAGTTTGATCAAGGCTTGTTGCAGTTTGCATTAGTTTGCATTGTTTGCGATGGTGGGATTCAGTTACGCATCAACTTTAATTACATTTTAAATTTTGTATGCACAATACTTAATTAGTAAAAGTGTAATGTTATTATCTTAATGTTGTTGTAAGTTTATTAAGTTATTGTTGCAACTCAGTGCTGTGATGTTGATTTTGTTGCGTTTTTTCGGATTTTACTCACAATAATAATTGACGAGATCTTAATTTCAAATTATTTCAAAGACTATAACTATTATTATTATTATTATGTAGTTCAATAAGTTCTTTCTCTGTTATTCGCTAAACTGATGGATGAAATGAAAACCCATTGTGAACATTAATTTAAAAAAAAAACAATATGTTAAAGAGAATAAATTGAAGTTGTGGATTACATTCAACATTCATTTGATTAAATTGCATGCAATAATATTCTCATTTTGTTATCACAATACCATTCTGCTTTTGTACATATATCGTTAAATTAAATTCAAGGCTAACATGTGCCAAACTTGTTGAAGTTCAAGCTCTTTAAATTAAATAATAGTTCATCACTTTACCATGTCGGTGTCTCCCACTCGCTGGGGAATAATTAGCGTTGGTCGAATTTGCAACGACTTCGTCACTGCATTAAAACTTTTACCATCGTCTGACCATGTCATTGTCGCAGTCGCTGCAAGAGACGAAAAGTCGGCAGCAGAATTCGCCAAGAAACATGGGATTCCTAGTTTTTATGGAAGCTACGAAGAACTGGTAAAAGATCCTCAAGTAGAAGTGGTTTACATCGGATCCATCAATGTTCAACATTTTCCACTTGCCAAATTAGCCATTTCTCATGGGAAACATGTTCTTTGTGAAAAACCTTTGTGCATCAATGCAAAGGAGACCAAGAGTCTGGTCCAGTTGGCAAAAGAAAAGGATGTATTTTTATTTGAGGTTCGTTACAACTTTTCTTCTGCTTAATTGAGTTGTGGCTAATCAACGGAGATAATTAATTTAAAGGGAATTTGGAGTCGGGCATTTCCAGCGTATTTGAGGCTGAAGGAAGAAGTGGACAACGGAAGGATTGGGAATGTGCTTCAAGTGGTTGCAAGTCTCGGAGTCCCAATTTGGCAAGTCCCCAATTGCAGGTACTTTTACAGATTAGATATTATCAGCAATTAACCAAAATGTAATAACTATGAAATTCCCAGTTTGAAGTCCCTTGGGGGAGGATCCCTACTCAACATTGGAATTTATTGCGTTCAATTTGCAACATTTGTGTTTGGGGATGAGAAACCACTCAAGATTTTGGCAGGAGGTCATCTCAATGATGACGGAGTAGACGAAAGCATTTCAATTACATTGATTTACTCTGGAGAACGAACTGCAACGTTAATTTGCCACAGTAAAGTTGAACTGAACAACGATGCTTTTGTTGTAGGGACAAAGGGGTGTATCAAGGTCCATATGCACTACATACAGAACAATATGACATTTATGAAGAATACTATCTAATAATTTAAAATATTAAAGGTTCCTTCAATGTTTGTTTGTCCGACTGAACTAATAACTGAAAAGGGGACGCTACAATTTCCACTGCCAAAAGCTGCCCCCAATTCATCCTTCAATTATCCGAACAGCGAAGGACTTTGTTACGAAGCCCAAGAAGTTCGGGATTGTATTTTAAAAGGTTGTTGGATGCATTAATTATAAACAATTTTTACTGGTATTCAATTTGAACCTCAGGTCTGAAGGAAAGTCCCAAAATGCGACACAACGAGTCAATTTTAATATCGGAAATAATGGAGGACGCTCGAAAGCAATTGGGAGTTACATACGAACAAGATTAAATGGAATAAAGAAATGACAATTTATTCATTTAATAATAAACTAAACTATTCTGCTGATTAGTTATTTCTACCAAAGTTTGAAGCTACAAAGTTATTACTTTTGATTCCAGAAATGTGAATTTAGTTGAAATTGGACAGGAGCACAACCAAGGCATTTACTAATCCAAAGAACTAGATGTGCTCGTTGTGAAATTGAATGAAAGGTCCCAAATACAAGTGCAAAATATAAGTGTGCGTGTTGGACTTGAAATTGAAAGAGCACATTTAGTAATTTGTGAAGAGATATGAGATTGGAAGATTTCGAATTTACACTTTTCACATGAAACTACACAAACTAACTAAAGTTTCATACAAAATCTAAGACGTGTACAAAATATATGTCACACACGCACTTCAAGACAGTTACAAGTACTTACAAGACAGTCAGAAAATTAAATAACTTTCTCCAATCTTTTTTAGCACCAATTAATGAATTAATGATATTTTAATTTGGTTTATCTTAAATATTTTGACCAGTGAGCATTTTTAACACGACCACAACATGACAAGAAGAATTTAGAGACGGATTAGATACATTTATCAAAAAATTAAACACACATAATTTTTTTCACAACATCAAAATTACTCCTAAAATCTATTTGCGAAATTTGTCATTTGAATTGCACATTCCGTTGAACATTCCTGGTTTATTTTTTTTCTTCAAAATGGTTTCCTAAATATTTTATGGGATGAATCTCAGACATCAGGAAATAATTAAATTAATGTCAAATTAAAGACGCCTGCATCATCAAATCAAAATCATGCAAAAAATACTATAAAATAATAGCGGCTAAAAATGTTTTTTTATTAGGCAAACCTTACAAATGCTACTCAAATAAACAAGGTTGAAAAACTAATATTTAATTTTGGTATTTACTTAAAAAGACTAGTGAAATTAAAAGGAAATGGAATTAAAATATATCAAAGGAAATGGACGTTACAGAAATTAAGCGTTAATATTTGGGAGCTGAATTAGGACGAGGACTCATTTCGTATTTTGAAGTACTTTTGTTGGCGTCTTGGGATGGAGAAGAATTTGGGAGGACTAGCACTACGTGGACTTTGGGGATAACTCCTGTACACATAAGTTAAACCACTATATATGTTATTACAGACTATAAATATTAGTTGAAGTTAGCAGTGTGAAAATGTTAGTAAATTATTATTTATTTGAAAATGTCTTAGAGAGATATTGAGAGTCATAAATTATTTAAATTATCACTGTGAGTTAGAAGAAGGGTCACATTGAAGCAGTCGCACGATGCTGGGGTCAGATTTAGCCCCTTCGATGAACTCGTCCAACGACAGCTTCCCGTCCATGTTCTTGTCCATTTGCCGGAATATCTTGTCCGTTCTTTTCTCAGGGGTGGATTCGTCCTCGGGCATCTTCATCACAGAGCCAACCATTTTGTATATTGCCTGAAAATACAAAAAAAAAACATTTTTAGCAAAAGATCTTTAGAAAAAAAAACAATATATAGCTTCTTTAAATACCGTAACAATCTCCAACATTTCCTGTCTCGAGATGTAGCCATTTCCATCCAAATCATACATGCTAAATGCCCATCTCAGTTTCTGCTCCAGTTTTCCTCTGCTTGTCACTGATAAAGCGCAGAGAAATTCTCTAAAATCGATGCTCCCATCGCTATTACTAAATAATTTATAAAATTGAGTTAACTCTTAACCTTGAGAGTTAGATATTTGCAAATTATTTACTTACCTGTCGAATGTCCTGAATACATGCTGAGCAAACTGTAAAAAAAAAGACAAAAATAAATAAATTAAACTTTCTCCTTCCAAGGATTTCTTTGAATGTGCTTGAGATGTGGATTTTGAGTGGCTCAATTGCCAATAAAATTGAAATTTGGATTTTTCCATCTCATCTGTCCATCAAAGCCAATACCTGAAGTTTCTGAAGTTGAGTTACGAGAAAGGGTTTAAACTGTAACCTTTGGAAGTAGCTAGGGTTCAAAATGTAATCTTTCACCTGTCAGAACTCTCAGTTTCTTCATCTTTGAAATTATTTATCGATCTGAAGGAATCAATTTATGTAGATATTTTCATCACTTCTATTTTCATTTCTGCCCCCGCAAAAGCTAAATAAAATAGATCCAAAGTAATCCTCTCAAAATAATTAATCCTATTTATAGCACGTTATAAATATGCTAATCTCAAAATTTATCAGACAAATATGATACTAAAATATCTGTATATATAAATCGGTAAATGTCAATATTTTCTTAGATGTATATCATTTCCCTTTCTTCCGTTCCTTTCTCCCATAAAATAATAAAACGACAAAGGAAATGGCCATTATGTGATTACTATATGATAATGACGAGTCTGGTTGGAAGTGGCTAAGGATCAATAAATTACAACAGAAAATAAAAGAAGCAGGTTGGATTATCCATGTACATATAGGAAGATTAATCACAAAGGAAAAGGTCAGAAGAGAGAAAATCCATCCCAAATGAGCATCTTATCTTATCCTTTCTCTCAGACTTTAATATAAAAAAATCCAATTTCACCAACAATTGAAATCGATAGAAGTTTACCTTGGATGCATCTCCGTAGGGGAAAAAGTTTCCGTAGATTTTCTTAAACTCTTCCACGCTGAGGCAACCAGAGGGACAATCCTTGAGGAATCCTTTGTACCACTCTTGAATTTCTTGCTCTGCAAAAAGAACATGACAAATTTTCAACAGAGCTCCCTTTATCAATGTCCTCACTTGACACATTGCTGGGTGATTATGCCCCTGAAATGTTAATAAATATTGCCTCTGCTGTTGGCCCCATAAATATTTAAGGATTAAAGTTGAGAGGGAAGCGACTTTATTGTAAAGTAGGAGAGAAGTCTAAATTATGCAGGAAACAACTCATTCCCTTTCTAATGGTATGGACCCTTTTCTTTTTGTGAAAAAATAACAAGACTGTTTCCACAAACTTTGTAAACAAGCCAAGGGAAGGAGGCTATTTTTAAGTTATCAGATCTCTGCACGTAGCAAGAAAACTGCCCTCTGTTTCTGAATCTTGATGTAATTTGCAATATGTATGCAAATAAGATAGAGCATGATCAATTCACTTTAAACTACATCTTAACACAAATCAGGCCATGCCTTGTTGCATACAGCAATTTAAAAAAAAACTCTTAAATAAATCAGTTCAAGTTTTTACCAGAAAATTCTGTATTTTCTCTCAAGTCCGCAAGAACTTCCGGCTTCAGTTTGCTATTTCCTTTCCCCATCCTGGGTTAGTGGCTATATATGATAGCTGGGCAATTTTTTAGAAAGAGAGAGAGCTGGAAATTGAATGTTGTGTTGTCTCCAGAAAGGAAATTTGGGCCACAGAAAACTTTGTTAGCACTTGACAAGCGGAAAAGATTGTGTCGGCACCAGTTCCTTAAAAACAAAATCAGAATTTATTTACAAGACCAAGGCATCCCTTATCAGCTCCTTCATTATTAACAGTATCTATATAAAAGAATGGTAATGAGGAGGAGCAGATTTTGCATGCAATATGATAATCAAAGGAAGTTTTCATCAAAAGAAATCATTATGCAGCAGTCAAATTAAAATAATTGCACTTTGTATCATCCACATATAGTTTTGACTGTCCAATTGCCATTTACATTCCTTTGACAAAAGGGCGGAGGGTGGTAAACTTACCTGGAGAGTCAGTTAGAGAGCATTAAATGAATTATCTTTCTCTAATGTTGTTGGACCATAAATATTGCAATTCCTCCCTCCCTTGTGGGACACACAACTCTGACCTGAAACCAAAAATTGTTGCTCACATAAATACGAGCTACATTACATTCCTTTCCCCTCTCGTATGGAATAGGGGCTCATGAGAAGTGTATATAAAGGGAAGATTCAGAGAGGCTGTGGAAATTGTTTTGTCGTTCTCCAGGTGAGTATCGGGACTTATTTATAGAATGTAGGGAAGATGTTCTGCGAGACGGAAATATCAACCGCGCATAAAACATTAACGTCCTAAAGGAGAACAATAGAGCTGTCCTCCTCATACTTTATTTAACCAGGTGTGATTCCGACAAGTCTCTGGGAAAACTAAAGTGCTCCCACCAAAGAAAGTAGACAAATCGGCAGAGAAAGTTATGAATCCATGTACAAACATTTTTATCCCCATTTACAAGTTTCAAAGGCTGATTAAATCCTTCATATAGTTGATATGTACATATTTAGTCCAAAAGCTGATCAAATATAAATGGTTTTTGGTTGGGAACTGATTCTGAGGCTTCACTTTCGTTACATATTATTATACGTGTTCGTTGGATGTTGGTCACGGTAATATATCAGGATCAAAGGATTTCGTTTGTCATCCCACAAAGTGGAACATTCTCAGGTTAAATTATGGGGAAACCAACAAATGTATACCTGTGCATGAAAATGAAACCCGTTTCCAATTCCCAGACCACGGCTTTAATTACGTTCCTCTTCTCTTCTGGAAATTGAAATAAACTGAAGGACAGTTCTGTTTTGTGGAACTAAACACATTTTTGCAATAAATTTTGATTCCTTTTGACAGCATTTGTTTTATTCATGGCCTGAATAAATATTTCTTTGGATGAATCTTTCAAACAAATTGAGCATGTAAAAGAATTGTGAGAGGAAGCACAATAAAATTTGGTATAATGGAGCAGACCAAAGACTAGTTCCCCTTATATTCAATAAATCTTGAAAAAGGTCAGAGGATCGTAATAATGCTAACTAACCAGAGGGAAGTGAATGAAGCAATAAACCAGCGTTAATGCCAATACAATGACCATCATAAATATTTCACAAACCAATAAAATCCCCAACCCCCATACTTTGGCAATTCAAAGTAATTTATTATAAGAAACATCAATTAATGAGCTCAATTATTATTAGCTTCTTTACAAAGGTGGAGAGAGAAAGTTGAGAACTTTCAAACAAATCAGTATAAGGAGTACTCGTTAAAATGGACATGACTCGTTTTTATTCCGGACCATCAATGCAAAATATTATAATGGGATCAAATTTAGTACAATATAGAATTCTTTTGTTGTCGGCAGTTGGAGGGAGTTCAAACAACTGTCGATGATAATAAGTTTAAGTTCCTTCATCATCCTTTGAAGAAGAAGAAAGTGGAGGATTATAGTGTTGGATGGAGAATGGAACTCAGCAGCTTAAAATCTCACGCGTTGGAGTATTATTCGCAGTTAAAAAATAGATCTTAAGAGAGGATGCCATTAAATAAATTATTGTCTGCCGGAAACAAATGGCTCGGCATCCCAAGTAATTGTCCCATAGAGGCTATTTTGATAAACTCCATGACCAACAGTTGTCTGCATCATTTTCTTCTTCGGTAGATCTCTCGGATTCTCCAAACTCATTCTCATCGCGAAAATGGATTTCTCTCGTTCTTCCTTGCTCGCAAATTTCCTCAACCTTTCCCACTCCTCGTCACTCAACGGCTCGTAATCGTCATAGTATGTAGTCATCACCGAGCGTCCCCTGACACTGCGCCCTTCGTCATCCCCATTGAAAACGGACTGAGCTCGAGACATTGATCTAGCTCTGGTCATTGACCTTGCGACGGATTGTCCCCTGAAGACAGAACTTTCCCTCATAACGGATCTCGCTCTGGACATTGAGCGTCCTCGGCCGCCGACGAATCGTTCTTGTTCCTCTGGGTAGAGATCAAAATTTGCGGGTATTGACGACGCTCTAGCTGCTCGAGAGAGTTCTGCACGAATTGTTGGTCTGTATTGAGAGTAGGGTTCATATCTCCCGTAAAAAGGGTCAGCGGCCCATCGCTCGGAAAATGTTGCTGCCCTTGGGGGACTCACTGTCCTTCGCCTCGAAGCCCGTGTTTTGGAGTCCAACTGACTTTCTCCGATATAGGAGACGAGGGGTTTGTAGTAAGATCTTCCGTATTGGTAGTTATAGTCGTACATCCGACTTCTAGGACGACGCCAATGAGTAAACTCGCTCACACCCCTTTTACTCGCCATTTCTAACAATAGGGGAAAGTATAAGGGCTATTATACAAATGGATTTGCTTTTGCAATCTACAAATCTTTTTTATATTCCTCAATAAAACAGGCTGAGCTGCATTTCAAAAGAACTTACTCAATTCTGGATGAAATGGAGGCAACACGCAAAGCTTCTAAACGAAATCGGAACAAGAACTAACAGCTAATCTACAATGGCGGATATTTAACCCAACCCAAAATAAAATCACCTAGATTTAAATCCCTATATTCACTAATACATATACATATACATACATTACTTGTATAATCGCAAGAGTGAAAATAGAAACATTGCAAAGATATATTATGCATATATCGGTTTACTTTTACCACTTCCTTGACTCCATTTTCAAAAAAAAATGTTCATCATGACCGACATATTCAACTAGGCAATGCATGGCCAATGTCAACGGATGATCGTGGGAAGAAAAGTTGTAAGGGTGCCAAGTAAAGTAATGATCCAATAGAGCTAAAATTAGATACGTGGATCGTTAAGTTAACTCAGAAGGGATAAAGTATAAAGATATATAGTCATCATAATCCAAGCATATACGCTTTGTCAACAATGCTTTAGCTAAATTGGAGTAAATTCCTGTTTTGGGTAACAAAATGTTGCCACAATGGAGCGTGAAAGTTTCTCTTGATCCCTGGCTTGAGGCCTGAAGGTATACATCAAAGGCGACATTGACAGGATCCATAATAATATACAGCAAAATATATTCTTCAAAATATACAGCAACTTCAATATTTCAACTCAAATCCAACCTAATTTCACATAAAGCCTCCAATTGTTTCCCTCCCTTTGAATATATCACATTCTTTTGAACAATGGGGGCTGAGTTTTGAGTGGTTGAGCTCCTCTCATGACAGAACAAAACTTTCTCCTGGAATGAAATCTACAATTCAGCCGCACGTATGATTTTTGCAGCTCAAGGCTTGCTCTCAAAAGTGTCGGATCAAATCATTCCTCCATGACAAGAATTTATGCCAGCAGAGCCCCAGCATATTAATTCTCTCACAAGAAATTCAAATCTTAGCAAATAGATGTAATGTTGAAGCGGACACAATTAAATTCACTTTTATAGTAAGTATGCTTTTGAATGATACCAAGTTTAGAAACTGAAATTTTCGCCCCCGAGACAATCTGTATGGGTTGGATATTGTTTCAAAGTTACCATCTTTGCGACAGACGGACAAAGTGTTCACATAATGAGTATAAAGCTCCATAACAAGAGAGTTTTCCATAAATTTTAATGGGGATGAGATTGGAGAAAAATTAGAGGGCAGTAATTTTTAAGCAGTGTTGCTAACAACGTGTTTTATATGCAGCGTAGAAAAAAAGTGGAGAAAGTTTGAGAGAAAGTTTAATTACCCCAATTCGGAGGTGTGATAAGAAAGTTGGCTCCTAAGTGTTTTTATTCCTCTGTCGACTATTGTGGAGTCATAATACAAGATCTCCAGGAAAGGATTTAGTCCGAGATGAAATTATATTTTACTCTATCTATGTAATCCTCGGAGAAGGCGAGAAGTTTATTAAACGTGAAGAACCTCTTCCCGTATTATATTTCCCAAATGAACCAACTTTCTCTCTTATAATGAGTTCCAAACTTTGGAAATCGATTTTAATTTTGTGCTTGCGTTGCATTTCAAAAAATCTTGGCCAGACTAAATCCAGAAATATCATTTACATCAACTGAGATAAACTTTATGTTAAGAACAAGCAGAAGTCTAATTGGAATCTTTTATCTAGGGAGCAAACCAAATTACAGCTCAAGAATTGATTGCCGTCTTTCAGTTTGTGTGCATAATTAGTCTTTAGTTTATTGTAATTAGAAAGTCCCCCAGCTAATTCCTTGCATATTCATGCTTTCTCTTTTCACATTTTTTTTGTTCCTTGTCACGAGAAAGAAGAAGAATAACAGAATTAATTAATCACCAAGTACAATGAGAACAAAACAACATCCGCCCTTGTGTTGTGGACAGGGCGTTAGTTTTTTGTGCCCAAAGCACAAGTTCCATCTACATCTCTAGTCGTGTTGAGCAAGGGGAGAAAGTTGGGCGGGGAAAGTGAGACAGCCATTTGCCATCACCAAATGAGAAACGCTCGTTTTCATTATCATAATTTAATCAACGCTTCTAAATTTACACCACTTTCTCTCACTGATAAATGCTTTATTGAGAAAGAAAATTAAATTACAATTAAGGCAATTTGAACGCCTTTGAGAATTCTTAAATTGACATTTGTTGAATAAAATAAAATGGTATATTTTACATAAGTAAAATAAGTAGAAGGGTTGAATGGTTGTCGTACAAAGTGCAGTGATGTGACTTTGTACATAATTAACCCAATCCATCAAATTCTCATCAGAATTTTCATAACATGATTGTGAGAAATCAACATGAAAAGGGATACGAGTTTTTTTATTAGATCCACGGTAAAAATTACATTGTGTCAACTAAGCTATTTGTGCACAAAAAATAATTTCAGTTATGAGAACAAACTTACCATTTCATAACGTAATTAATCCCACTAAAGTTGAACATGCACGTGTAATATTTATATACAGACAAAAACATTTAAGGCTAATTAGCCATCACCGGGCAAATGTGGTTAAGAATTAGCCATGAACTATATTTGGAAATAATTATTGCCAAATTATCTCTGTGCCTATATAAATTTTTAACAATAAATCATCAACATTTGGATTTTTCCCTCATCCCCAGCACCTACTAATTTATTTAACTAACTTATCCACCATTGAATTGACTAGAATTTCATTAAATAAGCTAAATAAAATGTTGGTAATAATAATCAAATGTAAAAATTATCACGGAGTTGAAATGGAATTGAACAACAAACTCAAAGGTTTTGTTACTTTAAAAAGAATGTGTAATGGAGGTACAAAAATAAAATAAAGCAATCGATAAAAACAAACTGTTGTGAGTTGAAAACAATTTCCCTTAAACTCCCCATTTAACCTAATTGCAAATGTTTGGTTAAGCTATTAATTATTTATTGGGTAAAAAGGCATACTTATTGAGTCACTATTTTTTAGGTTGGGAATGTACTTTCTTTTTTATACACAAAAAATGCTCCCGTTTAATGTGGAAAAGTTGCAATGCCAGTTTTACAAATTGGAAGTTTTGTGTGGTTTTTAATTGTAATAATTAATCCTAATGATTGAGTTTATATAAGCTAAGCACCCAACTTTTAAAACGATGTATGTATGTAAATCACAGGGAAAACTTTCTCCACATTTTAGATAGCTTATTTTTTAGGGTTACATTTTAAGGTAAGGCTTGTAAGGAGTTGATAATTCGTATTTTTACCAGCAGCAGAATTTCCTCGTATTTAAATGCAGAGAGTTATTTAATTAAACTTTTTTAAATGGATTATGTTTGGTCGGGAAGAAGGGATTTAATGAAGAGAAAGTGTATAGCTACATATCGTACTAAAAGCACTGGATGCAATGAGGACACAACAATGGAGAGGATTCTGCAATTTAAATTCTGTGCTTGAAAAAGATTAGAAAAGAGGTAAAAAGAAGGAGCTGAGATGTTTCCTTTCCTTATGTACACTTTTTGTTAATTCTCCAGTTTGCTCATGGTCCAAACTATGTATGCAATCTTTTCTCACTCCCAGGAAATTCTACACTTAAATTCTCACTTAGCGTTCTCCTATTACGTGTTGGGAGCCAACATTTTGCTCAGCTCTGAAATGTTTCCAGTCCAAAGAGTTAGTTAACAATACAAAGTTACAGCAATAATTGTAATAAATACCTTCATCTTGGAGACACCCGTTGAGAAATTCTTCTTGGGTTAGCTGCCCATCTCCATTCTCATCCATCTTTGCAAAAATGCTCTTTGCTCGCTCTTCTGCTGAATCTTGGGGCCTGTTTGCCGCATTTGTCCCTAGCATCTATGCACATCCAAAAACATGGATTTTTGAGTAAAAAACAAATTAGACAATTTAAAATTTACTTCGTATATTGCAGCAACAATTCTCTGCATTTCCTGCAGATCAATAACGCCGTTTCCATCCACATCATACATTCTGAAGGCCCACTTCAATTTTTCCTCTGGTGTCCCCGATGATGTTACATCGATCGCCAGAAGGAACTCCTACAATTGCAAAACAATAAAATGTTACATAAAGCCGCATAATAAAAGTATATCACAAAATTGGATTTTGTCTTGATAACTAACTGTTTTGTGGTTCTGTGTGTTTGTGAACTACTATATATATAAATACGTGTCTGATTAAGATCTTGTTTTATTGCCCAAAAAAAAACAGTTCGTCTGCATAAGACAGTTCATTGGGGACGATTAATGAAATTCTTTGAAAGGGACTGTACAAAAATAAATCCTTATGGAATATTATGGGATATAAATCAAATGTTTTGGACACATGCAATATATGTATGCAACATATGGCTGAGCTAAAATTGATTTCCGTCTTGAAAATGGTGAAAGTCGTCTCCGTGCGAGTTTCTCTTTCTTACTTTTAGAGTTTGTGTGTGCGGAATAATTTAAGCCAACAGCAATCTTTGAAATGCAAAGTACAATTTGTAATTAAATACATGCAATGTTGAGAAAGAGGGAAGTTCTAGCCTGGATTTTAGTGGAACGGAAGTATTTCCTCATGTAAATGACAGATTTGGTTTACTTAACTTGCTTTGCTAGTTAAGATTTACATTTGAAATGGGAAACAAGATGGAAATGAGGCGGTGACATGGTACGCTTCACTTATTTCATGTTTAATGAGTCGATACTATTTACGGTATTAACCTTAATCGCAATCCTAACGAAATTCTGGAGCAAATTCTCAACTAAAACATTTTTATGAGGGCAATTCTGCAAAAAATCTGCGAGATAAGTAAATATATGTTAACGGTTGGATTTACAGTCAATAAAACAAATATACTTATATGGGGCAATTAAAAAGTGCCATTTTTGCCATAGGTTTGGATTTTGGATGGAAATATCCACTCCTTTTAATAAGTTCCCCTTCTTGGCTACACCCTTCATGTTCTCGTTCTTTTCTTTAGTGCTCTTTTGAATCAGCAGAATTGAAAAAGTAAGGGGGCACTTTGATGTCCCCTTTAGTGTCGTATATATAATTGAAGGAGTAAAGCTTTGCTTGTAAGAATTGCTGGTAGATAATAAAGTTTAGTGGAGAAAGTGATGCAGAGCAACTTTATTATTTGCGGTTATTTCCGTTGTAAAAGTAGAATTGAAAACATAAAAGGATTTTTTGATGGGACAACTCTCGAGGAGTAGACTCAAGAAAGATTATATACGTGACGTGCTTCAAACACAAACACAAACAGCAGCAAACGGATCATATTTTCAAATTGGCAAACTTTAATTCCCCTCAACAACTTTCTCCCTCCTAAGAGTATATATTAATTTCAAACACGCAGATAAACAATGGCCACGCAAAGCTTTGAAACTATTTCATAAATTGCTTTTGCTTTCTTCAGCCACACAATTGTTTGGGAAAAATAGAAACATGTTTTAGAAAGTGAAAGCTTTGATGGTTGAGTGACCAATCCTCATTCCTTTCACTTCCCACGCGTCTTAAAATTTCTTCTTCCTTCCCTCTCTCCCTCTCTCTCTTGTATTTATTTGGCCATAGGATTACTACTATAGTAAGGCTTTTGGAAGTAATTCCTTTTCTATAACTAGATCTTCAAACTCTTTCAAATAAATTGATTTGTTCTTGGAAAGAAAGCTGTTGGTGGAGGTGAAGTATCATTTGTCCAGAAAATACAAAACATTTCGCCAAGTCTCAAAGGACTCCAAGGGCTTTGTATGTAAGTAAATAATGGTTGAGTAATCAAACCCACATCTGCATCCAATGGACTACCTCCGATCACTTTCACAGACTTTTCTTTGTTATTCTATTATTTGTGAGGGCTGGTGAAAGTATCGTATTGGGAAAGAACACTTAGCGAGCACTTACCTTGAAATCAATGTAGCCATTTTTATCCATATCGAACCTGCCAGCCACAGTCATCGTTTTACATTCATATTCATACAATAGTAGGCGCATTCGTATGCACAATATAAAATACTTACGTGCGAAAGACATGGTCGCAAAACTCTTCGGCGTTTCCACTCGGGAAAAACATTTTATACATGTCGACAAACTTGGCGGGTGTCAGCCTCCCATTAGGACAATCTTGCTGAAATTGGAAAAAAGAGTTAGAGTTGGAAGTAAGTAAAAAGGAGGGACTGAGGTGCATTAAGTATTTATGGAGAGATAACAAAAGTGGGCTGTGTGTAGTTTTGGATGCCAGCAGCAGGTTGTCAAACCAATCGCACCGTTGGCCAAAGTCAAATAACGTGAGAATAAACTAGAGCACAACTTTCACTGAGAATCAGTGGAGCTTGAAAATGATTCCCATCCAGTGACTGGGCGTAAAGGAAATATAAAGCCACAGTCATCCGTCATCATTTATATTCAGAATTTCTATCCATATTTTATAGGAGGGCAGGAAGGCTCATTGACCACGTCATACTTTATTTAAAAATGAGCAGAATATACTGCCACAAGCTTGACACGAAAACTAAATTTTCCTAATGGGAGCAATGCTAGAGTAAATAGCTGTATTTTTAGGGAGAAAGCTAAACATTTGAAGGTGAAAGTGCAAATTTCCTGTGGTTGTTTGCCATTTTGGAAACAAGGTCTATCACTAGCCGTGGGGAATAGTGGATCCCAGCCGTCATTTAAAATCCCATCCCAATGTCTGCAGGAAACGTCTTCACACACTTCAACTAAGCCAAAGCTTATACCTCCTTCAAAAAACGAGGAAAATTGGATCCTTAATCATATTACCAATTTTTACCCTCTGCCATCCCTCACATCATTCACGACTCAAGAGTTGAGGAGTTAAAAGAGGCTTTGGCAGCTGGGGACTAAATAAACGCTTTTGGCCGAGCAAGATAAGACCTCAGCCGCCTTCCTTAATCCATATAGGTCAACAAATAAATACCTTTGCCCCCCAATAACATAACAATTTACAACAGATTCCACGCCTAATAAAAAGTCTGATCACTCTATCTAGATTTTTTTTTCGTATTTCACAACTTATTTAATTATGTTGCGAGTGCAGGTAGAAAAAGTTTCTTTCTCCATCCAATTAAGAGAGGCTTGTTTGGTCTTCATATACTATACGGATAGCTCAGTTTGTTTGAATGGGTTAAAGGAATTAATTTGGGCCTAAGAGAGAAAACACTCACAAATTAAGAATCTCTCCTTGAGATAACTTTCAGAGTTGAGAATTGTTGAGACCACTAACTACTTTGGATGAAGTTTGGGAGAAAGAAGTGTGTAGTAGCTGTTGCATGGTCTCTCCAAATTGTGGTTTCAATTCCCAACAATCTTCTTCAACTTGTAACTAACATCCGTTGAAAAAGAAAACTTGCCAAAGTTAAAATGAAGCTTGGAATATTGATATTTGTCCCAATGATTGCTACCGAAATTGATTTTAGTCTACATGCCATGGCCTAAGGCTCACTCCCTTTTGTAAAGATCTTTAAACATGTCAAAGGAATTTTCCCAAGGATGGATGAATCTGCATGCTTTTGACATCCGAGCCCGTTCAATTTTGTCACATTCCCTTGAAATAAACTCAATTGGAAACCAATGAATAAGTATGTAGTCTATCTTTAGTATAGCATTAAATAAAATTGGGTTATTTATAGCAATTTTCCCCATATTTCTAAGAAAAAGCTTTTCTTGAGGAGAAGAGCCGAATGGCGTTTCCCCCTCTCATTTCATTTTAGTGGCACGCAGGAAAGTTGGACACGTTATTTAGTTTCTTAATTCCGGAGGTTGTAGGCCAGTGTAAATAATGGCGTTAGAGAACACAATCGAGAGGGGCTCTAAATAAAATCTGGGTCGAACCTTCCAATCTATTCAGGTAATCCAAGAGGAGAGGGGAGCTTTCTCCACCATCATAACACAGTCCATATACTTTTCATAAAACCCTCAAACAAAGGTATATATAATTATGGAGACCACGCAAGCCACGGCTCCTTTATACTTATAAAGAATGACGACGACGACGACGACGGCATACATGAGTGCATAAATGAAATCTGGCAGGATCCAGTTTTGGTAACATACAAGTAGTAATTGAATTATAGGAGGAAATGAAGCGTTTCTTACAAAGCCCGTATTGTTGGGGAGAAGAAGAATTGATATTTACCTTAAATCCTTTGTACCATTCCTTGATGGTGGCTTCATCGTAGCGAGTGTGAGATTTTAAAAATTCCAAATCCTCCTTTGCCAATTTATCCTTGCTGGTGAAGCAGCCCATTTTGGAGCAGAGTTCGTTAGTGATAGATTTCTTGTGTTTGTCCTCCTCAAAGATCTCGTTAGTGAGCTTGCATGCGAACAAACGCTTTTAAAACTTTTGTTTGTTTTTCTTCTATCTGTGGAACAGAGCAAATCTTTTATCAATATTCGCAACGAAACCCCAATTTTATAAAATAAGTAAGTCTTTATATAGCCAAGTGTTGTGCAGATTGGAGAGTAACCTCAATGATCTTAATGGCTTCATTTCATTTCTCTTAATAGGATTATATCTAGCTCAAGTCATAATCAATCACACACACTGACGCTGGAATAAACATTTCCAACCAGTTGAGTTGGCTCAACAAGCCACTTTTTTGGCCTTTCATTAATGCAGACCAAATATGTATTCCTTTGCACGAGTATTTGCTCAAACGTGTGTCGCCTTGTTTTTGTTTTTGACTCTAATCATGCATTACAAGGGATTTAAGTTGATAGCCGATTAGCTAATTGAATTAATAATGCTATCCCTCATTCATTCAAATAGCGATTGACCTTTAAAAGTACATAAAACATATTCGCTTAACAAAAAGCAGATTATTAGCATTTCAAATTTTTGGAAGCTGCCCAGAATTCCAAAGAATTTGTACGCCTAAGGCCGCAATTTGTTACGCTTGATGATAATAATTGATAAAGTCTGCTGCGGGTTTGCTTACAAATTCCAACCCAAACTGGAAAGCTGGCAATTAATTAAAATGATACAACTGCATCATATGCTACAATAAAATTTTGCTGAATGCAAAGCTAAGAAGCCGTGAAAAATATGTAGAATTGAGAAAAAAGGTGCGGAGAAAAGAAGGAACATGCACAAATGGGTTTAAATGTCATTCAATTAAATGTTTGCATGTAGTTTCTACAATGTAAAAAATAAAACAAGAAATGCCATTTGATAATTGATATTGGGCAATCCAAATAAGACTAGAAGAGACTCAATTAAAATTTAGGGATGATGTTATCAGTCCGTTTGTCACCATTAATGCTCCACTCACTTGTTAATTAGATCACTTTTCAACAATTGTGCTGCAAACAACTAAATTTTTGTACAACTTGGACGGGGCTCAGACAACAACTAAGTAAAACCTGTTCGGCTTATTATATTATCATCCACATTAACAAGTTTAGCTCAACATTAACACGCCACAATAATTTATTGAGGTAATAATAATATCATATCAGTTCCCATAAAATGTACATATATGCCCCATACCTTGGAAGGTAATTGAATTATCCGTAGTTAAAGTTTACACAGTTTTATCCAACATCCTTCCTTTCCTAACTTTTGCAAATATTTGAAATGGGCTTGTACAGCTCCAACCAATCATTTGTTTAAATAGAATTAAATACACTTTCTCAGAATATTTTATCAATCCTTGCGGTTAGGGAGAATATATATATGTAGCACACTGCAATTTAAAGCGCTTGCTGGAGCCTTGCCTGCACAATAATGGCTGGGAGTGAGGAATTCACAACAACAATGAACGGCTGGCTCTGTATTAACTGTTGCAGGTATAACAATGCATTTAACTACTAACGCCAAGCAATGGCATTGCAAAGTTGGTTGAGATGCCATAAGAAGCTCATTACCACAACATGACGCATATCCGCATCGTGCACAAACCAAAGTTGGTTGAATTGCAGGGGACAAACTGACTGGCTTCACTTTTACACTCCTGCCTTGAATTAAATGTTGTGAGCATGTTGAATGAAATATCTTAAATTTGAAGGAGATTTACGCATATGGTAGTAAATTGAATAAGCTGATGCTCTTGACTTTTTTCAACCCCTGACATACATAACATGCATAATTCGTAAATGTAACATGGCTTTAATAAGCAGCTTTAAGCCATGACGTCATTGCACACATGCATATGTGTTTTACATTTACATTTTATGTCCATTAAACAAGGGCTCGATCAGATTTCCAACCACAGAACATCTTCTTATAGTTCTTATTACAAATTGTTTGTAAGTTGATGAAGAAGTGTGAGGATTTTTTACAGCTACACGCAAGTGGACACCTTTTGCAATTAATTTGCTTGTTGTTGCTCCCAGACAAAACATGAGAGTGACGCATTAAGTCGAGCTTGGAATATCCAACTACTTACTTATATATTTGTACAATACTAGAGCCGGTAGTTTGAGACAATATTAATTGCCTTAATATCTCGTATTTCATGCTTAAGATTAACGTAATAAGTGAGGGGCGCATGCAGAGTCCATTGTTTTCTCTAACAATATTATACATTCAAATAACAATTGGCTGTGCGTCAATTTTAATTGCTTAAAAATGGCAAAACAAGCAGCCGGTGTTTATCTCTTGACTTTTATGGTTAATTTTAATAAATATGTATGTATATATTAGACAAGAAGGAAAGAAGAGGAAAAATTAGGTCTATGGAACAAAACAATCAATGCAATCAAATGCCAGGCCACCAATAGGAAGCAAGTAAATGTCAAATGCCAACCATCCATGGAATATTATGAGCACTGACAAAAGATTCGGGAAATGGCAAGAAAACCACGCTGAGTAATTGGTAATATTCTGAAATGCCCAAGAACTACCAAATTGAATATTAATCTGGCATTTGACTTTGATTGCAACACTCACAGCCAAAATATATACATAACTCACAATATAAAGTAGTCACAACTAAAGCAGAGTTTTTTGAAAGGCACACAAAACAAATATTTGGCTTCCCTTTGACTGTGGCTACCACAGCGTCATTAAAAATTGATGGGCTGCTATTCTGGGGAATTAAAGTAATTCTAGAGCAGTATAAGTAATGCTTGCTTCCTTCAGTTAATAAGTTTCATGGGACACATATAAACTAATATAAAAGTAGGGTGAAATTAGCTAAATGACAACCAACTCTCTAGACAGTCCGATGTTGACTAATTTGACTCTGCAGCAGAATTAAATTGGGAAGACCACGAACGAATAATGAGACACACATTATGGAACATGACTACGTGATCATTCATCTCACAAATTAACAAACTTGTTGAAAGTGACCTGCGGAAAATTATAAACCACGAGCACAAGCTGCTAAATGGTCAAATCAGCAAAAGTAGATGAATGACATTTTTCTGCGTGTCAATCGCCATTTGGACCTCATTTGTTGTTTTGTGCATGCAAACCAAACTTTTCCCCGAATTACGGAAATGGAAAAATCCATAACCTTTTTTTTGACATGAATGTAACGTAACGTAACGGAACTCAACAAATTAAAAATTGCCATCCTATTATGCAATGCAAGCTGAGCAATTTTCTAATTAGAGTTGGTGAAAGACATTTACCTGAGTGGAAGGGGGCTATTATTGTAAAAAGAAGATGTTTTCACAGAAGAGTCTTTCAAAAGGAGAGACTACACAATTTATCTTGATGCCAGTGGACGAAAAGGAATTTTTCCACTTCACTCCCTCTTTGTGTAAAGCGTTACATGGGATTCGTTTAGTCAAATTTAGTCTCTCACTTTTCACCACACAAATTCAGCCCTTATGCTATTGCTATTTGTGGCCCTGGCTAGTAGTTTATATTTTATTAATATTGATTTCCCAGCCCTGGAATTAAAGAGAGATCTATGAAACTCGTAAAGGATTCAACACAAACCAACCCAACTTACCAAAGTTGAGATTGAAACAAAGTTTGACACGTTGATTTGATCAACACTCCAAATTCTGAAACTAAACCAAACAAGAATCAAACTCAAGTGGACAATAAAAGTTGATGATTTGGAAGATGCTCAATTTTCTACATGTCAACAACAATCCATCATCTATGTATTTACATGTCTATAATGACTATTTACTAAGTAAGCCCATTTATTTGGTATATGGAAATGATATAACTCAAATTAATCTCAAATATCCAAATCTTATTGCCTGTCAGTTTGATCAAGAGTTTGGTAAATTGTCTCTTAATACAATTATCTGACTTTGGTTCTAAATACAAAATTGGCTAATACAGTGCATGTACAAAGTTGGGATTGCATTTATGGAAATTTATGGGTTAGCGTATTCTCAAACAAAGACTAATCTTCCGTTTCTAATTTGCAAGTGAAATATGAACACAAACACAAGTCACAAACTCACTGCTAATAAATATCCGGAAGGAGAAGACTCACTCTGGATGATTTCACTTTTTGATTACAACAGGTTGTGGTGACTGCTTGCGTCAACCCAAACTATTTCAACAAACTTAAATTCAGCTTAATTTGCGTCAATAAGAAGTGTAGAATTGGGCCAAGATGGAAAGGGCAACGGCAGTGGTTCCAGTGTAATAATTATACCAGTGGCCTTCTTTGTGAGGAAGTGAAGAAGGTGCTTGGTCGGAGTCAAGTTGGTTTCTGGTGGTGCAATCGACTTCTCCTCGCCACTTGCCTTGTTTTGGACCTTATCTCAGCCACACTGACGCATTCTCCCTGCAAACTCAATACAACTCCATCCCTTCCATTTAAATATCAATTATTCCTTATCGCAAAACGACTGACAGATGCAACAAACTAATTCCTCACACTCCATACACAAAACAGTATTAATTGCAATCTAATAATACTAACCGTATTATAGATATTAATACTAATCACCAACAAAGTCCCACGTCATAGCTCCAGCTTATCTGCAAAATTACCACAAAAATTCCCTTCATCTGTCAGCACTATTACTAAATACTGGCTGTCCTTGTCAGTTTTACAGTTGAGGAAAAAGTTTTAATTAACTATTGAGGAAAGGAAACCGCAGTTTAAGAGGAGAGCCCAAGAAGACTGACGAGTAAGTGCTTGGTTTGTTTGTAAACTTGTTTCATGATTTCCCCTCAAGCATATTTAGTTTTACTTAACTTGTTGTCATTCGTGGTGTCAACTTTCTCCAAACTATGCACAAGCAGAGACAAGGACTAACACAAACCTGAGAAATCGTTTAGCTAGTTAAAAATGCAGGATTTGGAGTATTGTATTGATTTCGGTTATTTTTTTGCCTCATCTGCCAAACTTTCTCTATTTACAATAAGTTATAAGTAGGATAGGACTATCGATTTGCTTTCTTTTCATATTTTTATGCCATTTACAATGTCGTTGGACAGTCTGGCAATTTATTTAGTTTTCATTTGCTCAAGTATGTATTTAGAGGAAGGGAAACTAATCAATGCAATGCTCTAGCACCAACTTTTATTTTTTCCTGTGCAGAATATTCAATTTTAATATAACGACTCGCAAAAATAAATTATATTATATACAAAAAGTTCCAACTTTTAATTATTGTAAGCAAACTTTGCAAACCACGATAAATTTATTAGAGTGGATGCTGCTATAAGTACAAGTCCCTTACTTAAATTCAAATAAATTTCAAACAGATCATCAAAAGAAGTACATTAAACAGAAGTTGTACAATCTGTGAAAACTTTCAGATTCTTCTCCTGATTAGGCCACAACAACCAACTTTCTCCTCTTGAAAAAATAATAAAAATTCACCCAGTTTATGGGGGGGAAGGAAGTCAGAAAGTAAAATGAAGAAATTGCTCAGGAATAAGAGTCTTTCACACATTTATGTCCAACTATAAATAAATATGAGGCAAGTTTTGAGAATTTTAGCCCTGCCACAGTCATGTGTGTAAAAGTCTAATAAGTGAAGACAAGATTTTGGTGGACAAAAGAAGAGCAAGTTGAACCCTCATAAAGAAGTCCAATTTATTTTCCAGTGACTGAACACTTTGAAGGGAAGCTAAACACATTTGGTCTTTGTTTTCCTCCCAGACATTTACTAGATGTTTGTATGTTTGGGAAATTGCAAGCCAGTATTTGCTTCAACTTATTATCTCCCGAGATCTTACACTTCTTGTCAAAAGTTCTGATGTTAACAATGGATTTTGACTGGCAAATCAATTCCTGCATAAAAATAACGTACATAATAATATAAATCCCGGGTTTGGTTTCTCTCATCATTAATCCCAAATGTCAAAATTCAAAGCAAACTCTTGCCACAAACAGAACTTTTTTGACTTTATATTCCGTCTAATGAGAGTGGAGGAATGTGCATGGCTTCTGCTTTCTCTCAAAAATAATAAAAATATTATTATACGGAGGAAGCAAAACACTTGAAGAGTACCACACCTGGCAAACAACAATTCTAAACTTTCTCCATTCTAAACAAGAAAGTTGCTCTTATATCATAAAGCTGTAGCATATTTTCTTAATTCTTTTTCCCAAAAGCCATCCAGCACAAATGTTACACCTTTCATATAAAATAAAATATCATGAAATATCATATCTACATCCTGATGTTGACCAGATTAAATTTGATCTTGAAAAATGACGGACAGGGAAAGTGATATAAAGGTGGGTGAGTTATTGCATTTCACGATGATTGATGGACATGCAAACTTTGGGTGAAAGTTGTGGCGAAAGTTGGAGAAAGTGCCATCAGCATCATCTACGTCCCTTGCGGAGAACCGGGCAAAGACTCTTCCTTTCTCTCCTCATTGTTCGCAGCACACAACTTTCTCAACTTTCCCTTCCCCTCAAAACAAATCTCATTTGTTCTCTTTTACACGAGTTTACAACGTTGTTTTAATTTCACGGCCTCCGTTGACGTCAAAGATGAAATTAATAAAGTTATGAGAGTGAAATATCATATTTGCAAACTGTGGCAAATTACAGCACCTCATTTTAATTACGCGTCTAGAACAATTAGTTGAAAGCGTGATGAGAAGAGAAACAATGGCTCAAATATAATCCGCCCATTTCTCGCATATATTTCATAAAATCGATGATTGTTGTCACCAACAAATATCTGGCAACGACTTGGCTTACTTTCAAACTGCTTTTATAATAAATGCTTTCTTTTTAAATGGCAAACTTTCTCTTACCCATTTTGCTGTGTCTGGAGAAGAAAAGCTCAACTTTCCCTTCCGCACGACTGCAAGCAAGCAAACTCCAAATATTTCCACACGAGAGGACTGAAAACGAACACCAATTTTAATAGTGTACATTATTATACAAAAGTGAAATACAACTTACCAACGCTAATGAAGTCTTTGTTTGGTAAAAGTTTGAATTTTTGTCTACCAACTAGCGGTGCATGTAATTAATTTGTTTTCTCTCCATCCAAGCACTTAATTTCCATACTTTTGTTTCATTTGACGACAGAGTTTGTTTGAAAGGGGAGTACAATGGAATGAGGGGGCTTTGAAATAATTAAGGACGGGGTACATGAAATGATGGTGGTATGACGCTGGGCCAATGCATGAGCTGATTTGACATGGAAAGCCAATAAGGGTAATGGCTCCCTCGTCCTTGCGGAAGTAAAAGCCAAATCTACTTCTCTAAGTGCTCCTTTTATTGGCTACTTTATGTGAACACATTGTCCCTCCGTCTGCATTGTACCTCTTCAACCGGCCAAAAAATAAAAGCCACAAAATCAGATGAAAATTGAAAGATTTGGAAAGGGACAACACATTTCCCAAAAGAGAGCAAATCATATTTGACAAGACAGACAACCTCAGTTTTATTTCCGTTTCTTTCCACAACATTCTTACATCTTATATCTTTCCCTTGAATAGAAATCTGAAGTGTATGTATATTCATCTTGGAAATTTTAAGTGCAACTTGTTTTGCTCCAATTTTCTAGTCCAAGTAATAATGGAGAAAGTCTGTTGAATCAAAGCTGGGGATATTTCTCATTTGAATGCAGACATTAATAAACGCTAGCTCATTGGAATCCTCCAAATGTAAAATTGATTCTGTGTCTCTAGATATTGCGTTCTCTTTCAACCTTCTCTCTCTTTTCTCAATGATGCGGAATATGAACTCAAAGCCTTTCTACATATTAATTTTCAAACGTTGCATAATAAATATGCGCGGTTGCCATTGTTTGGCTGAAACCGGAGCAGAGTGAAAAGTGTGAAAGTTTTTTTTGCATTGCACTTTTGGCGTGACTTTTCTCCAATTTCTTATAAATTGTAGCACGGACGTGAGCCTAATCAATATCACTCCGATTCGTAGACATTCCTCCAAAAAAACCACAAAGTCTAGGCTTCTACTATTTCGTTCTCTGCCAATTAGCTTGGCCCCTTATGTAAAGAAGAAGTTTACAAATTATATAACTAAATCCAGCCCAGAAAGTTTACTTTCCCTTTAATCTCATTTTCTACGATTTCTTCTTTTGTAGTTTTGTAATCTCAACTTTATGATTAATATTTTTTTGTAATCTTTTTACCTGTTGAAAGAGAAAGTATTAAAAATATGAAATGAAAAGGCTGCGATTTGAGTTGAAGAGTTGCACATTTCGTTCAGGGATTAAAACTGAAAATGTTGCTGAAAAAAGTTGCTAAACTAATCAAAAAACTATCACGAAACTTTTCCCCTCATTTATTTAGCTTTTGGGGAAAAACTTTTTTTCTGGCAAAATAAGCAAGTTGATAGAAAGTGTAAGGAATAAAAAAAAAGTAGCTTTGTTTGAAAAGTGTTTCATGAATGGGGAAATAGCCAGAATTGACAGTCTCGTATGTCATTTTGTTTTCGATTCCGAGGAATAATCGTTTGTTTTCCTCGCTGTCTTTCAGAGCACATTTATCCTTAGTAGCACAAATCAATGCTTTGTTGTTGGCTAATAGAATTATGACAGGATAAGTTTTGGCCGTTTGCAGAAACCTTCAAAGATATATAGCCCTATTATTATTATTATTATTCACTCTCCAAATTGAACAAAGGGAGAAAGTGAGGTCCAATAAATAAAGCATCCAGTTTAGTTATCTGATAAGACATAAAAATGAGGGAAATTAAGTTTGTTCAATAATTCGCTAAATGATGCATTTCCATTGATTTTTGTAGGTCACGAACTTTCCATCAGCTGCATTTTACATAACACGGCACTTTGCAGTCGCTGGGAGGAATGCCACAAAGTTCAAGTTGTGTGTCTGGAAGTGAGGGACAGACAAAAGATGATTGCTATCTGTCTCTGACAGACTCTGACATCATTTGGCAGCATTATGGCCAAAAAGAGAGCAAAACTTACTTTTGTTTGGGAACATGGACAAGGAGGGCCCCGATACTCACCACTTTTTCACCAATAAAAACAGGACAATGGAGCAATCGGCCAACTCATTATTGGCAGGGAATGAGATTTGGGAATAAGTATATCTAGGAAATTGATTCGATCAAAGAATAAGAAATTACTCTTACCTTCTTCTCTCTCCCTCTAATAAACTAGTTTAAATATTGATTTTGGACTGACAACAAGATTGTTCCTCCCTTGAGAAAGAAGATGGACAAATCTGTCGTCTCAATTTCTCCGCTTTATTCCAGGCTGGACATTATGACGAGTTGCGTCTATCGATTTGTCCCTTTGCCATAAATCTTTTTATCTCTTCCCCAACAAAGAATGTCGTTCAATTAATTGGTGCGAGTTGAATTACTCAGTCAGAGACAAAACTCGTAAAAAGCAGGGACGTCGTATGATATCACTATTTCAAGAATTTTGCATGGGCCACACAAACAACGATCCCACTTTTATTATTTTATCCCGTCGTTAATTAGTTATTGTCCTTTTTCACTGCTCCAACAAAGTTTAACAACGTTCAATTATGAGGCGTAAAAACGAACTCGATTAACAACTTTGAAAATTAAATTAGCAATATCTGCCAATTGATTGATTGATAACACAATACAACCTTGGCGTTTATCTCCTTCGACGTACAACAACAGTAAATTAACAACTGACAGCTGAATAGTTAAATGTGGAAAACCACAACGGGACGCTTTGGCGTTTTAAATAAATCCCTAGTTATGCCAAAGCATAAAGTATTATTATATAACGCTTGTAAAATTGTGAATGAAGTAAACAAGTATATTTACAAAAATAAGGATGATCCGGTTGATGATATGTGTTTTAATGATAATCACTCCAAAATATTTAACTTCACGAACCAAACAATTGATTGTTGTGTCAATTTTCCTTTGATGTGCGTATAGAAAAAGGCAGAGCCAGATGATGGCAATGTTCAGAAGCCGAACGTGTTGGTTGTGCTATGTACTCCTATTGCATATTAGCATGTATGCGTTGAACAAATCACTTAAACATACCGGCACTTTGTTTAATCGCTTTTATGAATATGCTTCTCCTAAATGGCTCTGCAGTTTGGTGAGGGAGTGAGATTCCTCTGTCCGTCTCAACTTTCTCCTAATTAGAGTAATTGGGGCTGAGGAGCGAGATGTTGGAGGGACGTCTGTCGTCAGTCGACTGTTGTTTCCACTCCACGCTCACAAGATTTTATGGAGAAAGTTCCTCTCTCGTGCTTTCCGTGTTGGAGCTCTCATATCCGGCGGACAGCCTCGGCCCAACTAAAACACAGGCAAAATGAGACAAAAAGAGTTGGCTTTGGAGTCAGATACAACAAAGCTCCAAATTCTGGCGACGTTGGGAAAAATTTAGATGCAGAGCAAATAGGAACAGTGATTGTTTTTGTGTACGGTTTTAGAGATCATGAACAATGATGCGAGTAGTCGAGAGCCGAATTACGATTTATGGCTTTCCTTATCACAGCCTAAACAAAGCAGTACATTGCAAACATTGCATTTACTCGCTATTTGCAATTTAGAGCTGAATTTACTTTACGGATGTTTGTTTCGGATCGTCTGCAGAATATAAAGATAAAATGTTTGCTGTATGTATTTGCGACGAAATGTTACATTCTTTATTTCATGGTATTATAAAATGGGAGAGAGACAGCAGTAATTAAATATGTGTCGGGTTTTTTGGCAGGGATTATTTTGGATAGTACACAAACATATCTGCCTTGGAGAGAAAGTGTAGAGTTGCACTCACATTTATTCTTTATGTAATTTCACCATAATAAATCGGATCGGATCAAAAAAGTCTTGAAAGTTGAAAGCATTATATTATATGGAAAAGGATTTTTTTTTCATCTCGTTTAATTTTACGTCGCATTAGCTCAAGGACTTTGCAATATTCTCTAATTTCATAAAGAACAAGGAAAGGATATGCTTAACAAAGATTTATTCCAGTCATTTCTGTTTCTTTCAAATGTGAATTATTGTAAAGACAATTTTGGGGAATCAAAGAGAAATGATGTCGAAATTGGTTGTGTGCAGTTGGATTATAAATTCC
>JAQIXN010000574.1:0-34088 GCA_034698145.1 Proisotoma minuta
AAATGGTTTAAATCCAACCGGAAAATGTTTACCAACTCAATCAATGTAGCCAAATTTCGATCCAACAATAATATGGATTAAACTCTTTTCATACTTGTTATCCATATATAAGTGGTAAGCATTCGAGTTCTCAAGTTGTTGGAAATGTATGTAGATTGTATGTATTACCTGGTCAAATCAGGGAAAGTTCTTACTGCTCAATCTCACACCTTTCTTCACCTCCAACTAATCCCTGAGACGAATCCAATTTATCCAATCAAGAAAACTCACTTTGTGTATTTCAACACTTAATATGCTTTTACATGAACGAAACTTGCACCGATTATTTTTCGTTTGATTATAACAACGATAAATATTGAAACAACACAAAATCACTTTTTGATGGGATGGGAGACAACTAACGCAAACTTTTATGTAGTCTTGTCGTGAGCGTGTGTCCTGCAGAACGAACAAAGCCAAACTAACGAAAGAATCCAGCAAACAACTTAACTCTGATTCATGCAATGTTAAAGAGTTAATGCAATATTATGTGAAAGAGATTCAATCCAACTAAAGCTTACATTTGGCAAAGCCACGCAACGATAGAGTTTTCTTCTTTTCGTGATTCTCTTAAACAACTCGTTCATAAAAATATATCTTTTTACGTAATAATATATTTAACAAAAGAAAGATGACGTCGATTGAGCTTGGGGACAATTTTCACATATTAAATTAACACTTTTTCATCATTGATATCTAAATCATTAAAGAGATAAAACTGTGAATTAACCACAATTCTCTAACGTAAGCTTTTATAAAAATAACGGAAAGCGAATTTTCCTTAAAACAAATTTCATATGAATCTAAATGTTAAAAATATTAAAATTTAAGTTCTTATTAGCCATTTTTGCCAATTTTAAATTCTGCATTTTTAACTGCAATTAACGGTATACATTGTTAGATCCAAATAAGGACTAATTCTCCAAATTCGCCAACTATTTTACGCCTACAACAACGTTAAGATTTGATTTTCATATTCGTTTTTGCAGTACGTTTTGCAATATATACATATGAGCAAATTCCATGAAAAAAACATAATTGCACTTAATCGAGAAGTTTATCTATAATATGAACTTCCATACTTGTGTTTTATAAAAGATTGCTCTATTATACCATTTCCTCATTTCATTGCATTCATCTTCACCTTGAGATGAATCTGTTACCAGCAAATATATGTGATTGTCGAAATGTGTTAGACGAGTGATGATTGTACAATTGCATGAAGCATTTGAGTATTCCATATTGCATGCTGTAGTAACTTCCATCTTTTCATTAAAGGACGACTTGAAGAAGTTGCCGTGAATGAATCACAACCAACGTATGTACATCTGTAATTTAAAGGGCTTATATTCTCACACCAAATGGATGGATTTAAAGAGTTCAAAAAGATTAGTGTTCCTTTATAAGGAAATTTGGTCAAATACATTTGGAAATCACAAAGGTTATTTTTGGTTGCAGGCAATAGCTTATTTTGGCAAATTGATAACATGCGGGTCTTATTAACTTACTAACTTGATTCTAAAGGGTGGATCTGCTCTTTATCACTTTAACAATGAGTGCAAGTTTAAAAAAACAATTCATAAGTAAGATTAGATTTGATCGTTATAGACAAACGCTAGTACATTTGCTAATTGTAACATTCATGCATTGAATGCTGAATCGATAATGTAACTGTGTTTTTTCGTATTCAACAATCACAACAGAGCCTGAGGGAAGGACGAAATTATGTGACAAATTACCTGTGATATTCATAAAATACCATTTTAGGTTCCAATTCATTAATTTATACTTAAACACTTTAGTTCTATTTCGGCATTGTAATAACCAACGACAGTAGTTGAGACTTTGTATTATTTTTCTCATGAATAACAAATGTTTATCTTGAAATATCAAATTAGTTTTTTTGCAAACTGTAATTAGTCGTGATGTAACTTTTCATAATATATAAATTATAAACTCTAAAACAAATACAAAGTTCTTGTCTCGAGATTCTCAGACCTCATGAGGATGCAACTTCCATTCCCATTCAGAGCAAATTCACTTTGAGACGAATGTTTTTTTCGTAATTAAAGGTTGGTGGCTTTGTATTTTCATATAATTATTCATCCTCATAATTTGAAAGAGCCTGTATCTGAAATGAACGTCAATAGGCGTTACCGAATTTGCATAATCCGTTTTTAAACAATATATATATAAATTCCAAAGTTAATAATGTATTCAACGAACAATCATCTCTGGACAAATATGAACAAGGCAGCTAGTTATGCAGAATGGTGAAAGTGATGAGCTGAAAACATCAGCACAACCACGCCCATCGATTGCTTGCTATTTTATTAACTTTTCAGAATGCAGTACGCAATCTTTAAACCTTTCAAATATTTTTGCTGCTGTTCCCAAATACGAATTTTATTATGCCACGCACTCAACTGGAATATGTAAATATATTTTTACCTTTATTACCCGACAGAAAAAATTGTCATGTTGTTTATCCTAAATTTAAAGTGCTAGTAAAGTGAAGATAAGCATAAAAGAAGATTAATTACAATTTTACACGCTTTTCATAAAAGTACCGACATCCCGTAAAACACGCTAATGAGCTAAAAACAATTTGAGACAGCAGGAAATACGGACTGTAAATTTTGTTGCTATTTAAAAAAAATAATAACCTCACTTAAAAGAATAGTTTAACTTTAGACCCGAAACAAAAATCACCGACAATAATGCACATCTTTATTTTCCAAGAGCAAAGTTTATTAAGACTGTGTTAAGACATTGTTGACTGCACATGTCTCAAATTGATTGACATTACGTTGGTTTTTATCCTATGTCCGAGGCCCACGCAAAAGAATTCCTTTTACAATTTATTCCATTTCATTTTATATCTTTAGCTGAAATCTAAAGTATCAACTTGAAGGGATTGCTGTGTTTGGTACTAGTTCTAAAATTTCATCTTTATGTTGTAATGTAAATTTGATGGGAGTATAAAGTGCTCCATGAATGTTCTTACAAACTATTTTACCATGAAATTAAATAAGTACAAAGAATGTTTTATGCTAAATAGGCAATTGCACTTCTATTCTAGGAGACATGTTAAATATATGCGCTAGTGACTAATCGAATTGTTATGCTTTTCATGTTACAAGTAAGAAAACAGATATTCATCATCTTGTCTTGTCTGCTAAAGGGACCCACCTATGGAAGATGTTCCGGGAATAAAATTTGTGCCACTCATCCAAAATGTTGCTTAAGCACGTGTATTTACTAAATATGTACTACACAGTAGATATCTATTTAACTCACTGAAAAACTTAATTATTATTATTATTATTAATTATTATTACTTATTTTTAATATGATTTTGTGCATGGCTTGAACAACATTGATCTAACCAACAATAAATCGATGTTGTTCTGATATTGTTGGTTGATTGGTCTGGTTTAATTGGCTACATTTTACGTGGGTGTTGAGTAAAAATCTGATAGTTAAAACCACTTAAAAGTTGGAATTTTATGCACCTAACAAGATTATACTTGAAAAACTAACAATTGCACACAAATTCGATAAACAATTAGCCAGTAAATGCTTGTTTTTCAATATTTTTCAAGGTCGGCATTTTATACAATTAAATTAAATAAAGATACAAATACAGTACAAAATCTGTACAAAAAGTTCAAAATGGAGAAAGATCTTTGATCTGTAATTGTATTTTTAAAACATGCTTTAATTTACATGTTCAATTTGTTGAAACATATAAAATGTCATATCACTTGAAAAGGAACTTAAAATTATGTACTTTCTTTTAGTTTTTAATAGAAATATTAAGTCTTTAATACATTACGCATATATTTATTTTCCTGGAAGGGAGAGAATAATTGATGCTTTTGCTATAATTCATCATGCGTTAATTATATTGTTCAAGTTTTTCATGATCTATCCATATCGTGTGTCGTGATCCGGTACCAATTAACATTTTCCTAATTTCATAATTTATGAGTTAACGAATTTTAGACAGATTCCTTTAACCTTGAGTGCGATTTTTTTAAGAAAATAGATATTTTACTACAGCAGTTGCACAATCAATTTCTATAGGCTTTCTAGCAAGTATTCCATGCAAGTATTAATTTGATGTGCTAGAGATTATTTTCAAAAGGCGAAATCACGCTGTTAAATTTTAGTTAAGATGAGTTTATGTAGCATTTGAACAAGGGATTAGAGAATGATGTAATAGTGCAAATTGCCAAGCAAAACAAATGAAGTGGAATTAGCGATTCCCTTTCAACGACAGAGTCCTTGACCAAGGTTATTTTGCTTGATTTATGTGAACATGAATTGCAAATTTGAAACCTATTTATAATAGATAAGTTTATTTGCTTAATAATAATTTAATGAATTTTCTACGTGATTTGGTTGAATAAAAATTTGTAAAAATTATATGGGTGTGCTTAGTTATTAAATACATCTGTTAATTGAAGTTGGTCCATGATTATTTAAAGTTTTCATGGATTAAATGGACAAAGAAAAAGTAATCATACACCTCATTTTGATTTCCAATGTGCATCTAATTATCCGCTTATTGTTTAACTTAAAGAGACACATCCATATTCTTCTGATTGAGATTGATTTATAATTTTAAATGTAATGGTTGCTGTTGTGATTCGGCAACTTGGCCACCAAGACTTAATTTATTATTTTGTCAACCTCTGTCATAAACTGTCCACACGGAACTTGGCTGTGGCTTGTGGCTTTAGCATTTCGCTTATGTATTTGCCCGTTGACCAAAAACGGAGAGCGTTGCAACTCAAGGTGACAATGAATTGATAGCCCCGGTTAGCTTTGCGTCTCATACTTTTTTTGCTTTCTGATTTCAATTACATTATTAAATTGAAAACAGAAAGACTACGTCATTTGATTTTCACGGATTTGTTACGGCCAGTTTTCAATCGTTCGTATTATGTGTTTTTGTTCCCCTGTTTTTATGTGGTTGAATTATTGGTTAACATGATTTGTTACTTTTGCAATAATATGCAAGTTACTTTTTCAATTATAAGTCTTTGAGTAAATTATTCTCCTACATAATAATCTTTGTGTTTAAGCTTTCTTCTCTTGTGTAAATATGTATACGTTGCAAATTATAGAATGTTGACGTTTAAGTTTTCTACATTCAACCTTCCTGTTTCTATTTAAGAACTATTAATTGGAATATTAAATTGATTGCGTACTACGCTAAAATAAATCAAATGGGGATTGGTCAATTCACTCAACTCACTAATAAATTTCTGTAAAGAAGAAGCCAGCAAAAAACAGCCAAAACGTAGAATAATTTGTGCCCACCCAATTAATTGTTTAGCAGCTCTAATTGATTTGCCAGCGTGACTAGATTATTCATGATTCTTCATTTTGAGTTCAATCGACAGCGTGGTGAGAAACACAAAGCAAATAAATAATTGCGTAATCACTTAATTCCTAGAGTCCATACAACTGGTACCAAATTATAACACTTTTAGCTATCAACGTGTTACATTTTAAACAATGGCTTAGCATTAAAGAGGTTTCTTTCTGTTATAAAGTTGGCTGAAGGGTAAATTATTTGGTAATTCATTTTCATCATAAATTTATTCTAGAGATGATGTTTACGATTATCTCTTGTTAAGACATTCAAAGTTTGGAACATGTCAAAACTAAAATTAAAGTTAGTGACAGTCGACAGGAAGGTAATGATAGTTAGTTAACCAATCAGCATTGGACAAATATATCCTTTGCCTTTGTTACCATATCTTATTTTGTGCCAGGAAGTCTCAAGTAAGTTGGATCATTTCATTGTCACTTTTTGGATGCCAAATTTGGCAACGGAAGGACATACAAGTTTGAGCTACTGCTGTAATATATAATATTCATTTGTGCAGTAATTTCGATCCCTTTATCTCGTTGTAATGATATTTAATAAATATTTTAAAGCAAAAAATTCTTAATAATCAATTTTCTACAACAAAAAATGATCTGTCAATGAAAGTGAGGTGGCATAATTATTTCATTCTTTGGTCTCTATTAATGGTTATAGTTAGAATAAAACAACCGCTTTACATTGTTTTATTAAATTGGTGTTGGCTTTCATTAACTTTGTGGTCAGATTGACTGTTAACTTTACCTCCGTTGTCAAATATGTAGATCTTATGCAGATCTTATAACTTACAAAACAATAATGCCAATGACCCGTTCCGCATTTCGTGGTTTTGTCTGCCCACACAAATTCTGTCTAGAAATGCATGCTTACTTAATAATGCTCAGATAAATCTGTCTATGCTTAAATTAATAGAAAAGACATAATAACTCTTGACGCATTTAAAATAAAACAATTTAGAGAGCTACAATAAAATTGATTATTTATTAAAAATCCATGTCTCATATCTCTTTAAAAATATAAAATATATCCAGTAAGAAAATTTTCATACATTTTTAATCACCTAGTCTAACAGTTGATGGCTAATGGCTATCAAATCCCAAATCCGATTAACGATTGACATTATCTTAATAAGCCATCAAACATCCACCTATTTATAGAATAGATCACATATTCAATAATATTCATTGATAATAAATGGCTGCGGTGGTTTAAATGTTTACTTGCAACTTTCAAGTCAATTTTGTCCTGAGCAATCTAAAACTAACTTGGCACATTTGCTGTTTATCATTTTCTTATTTTGGAGTCCTTTTGCCATTTTCTAAATTTGGCGAATGTCTCTTAATGTTTTAAATTTAAGACGAGATAAATTTTATGTCCCAAATCCGTTACGATATGCATAATCTGAAAAAAGTTCATTTATCTTATTGGTCAAGTCATAAAGTAAATTAAACCCAAATTGGAGATTTAGAAAGCTTATTATTTATATTTTTTATTCGGTTGTATGCAAAACGGGCCCACCTAATTTGCTTACATGATAAAATGCAATTTAACAACAAATGGTTTCTAATAATTGTGTTTTCTTACATTTTCAAAATAATTGATAATTTGATAAACTTTTCATAATTTGAGATGAATCAATTGCCCTTCAATTTCCTTAAGATCTTCCCACTGACGACGAGTTTATACTTCCCACATTGCAATTTACAAGAAGTAACAGAAAATTTATTGCTTAATTTAATCAAGCCTCATTAATATTAAATAGAGAAAAAATAGAGTAGAGAATTCTTTATAATTTTATATTGAAGGAGTTTTGTTGTTGACGTGTCTGACTGCAGAAATGTATAATAATTTCGTATTTCCAGCATAATTTTTTTAGTCAGACAGTTTTATTGACTGACAATCATTTACATAATCCGTTCGAATGAATGAATAAAAGAAAATGTCTCACTCGTGCTGCTGACAACTTTTTTCGTATGTAATCATTAAAATACACAAGATTTGCCAAATTGTTACATTGATTGATAACCTGTCTTCCTTGGGTATATAAAGCTTAAAATGAATTTGCCTTTGGGGAAGTAACCTGCTTTTTGATGCCAATAAAAGGAGCAGAGTGAGCAAAAAGCTCTCGACAGAAAAGTTGAGTAGATCCAGTTTTACACAGAACGGCATAACTTTATAGATCGTGTGCGTTGTGTAATAAATTCTGAATTTTAATAACGGAATGTCAAAGTGCAAGTTTTGTTTGGATTTGTGGCTTTTTGGATGCATGTGGTCCACACGCAAATCCACTCTTTATTTAAGAAAGTTCAAGTTGAGATGGGAGAGACTTTTAGTTTTCCATATCCGTTAGGAAGGTTAATCATTTGCCATCTAATTATTAATCAAGTAGCGGGGGATAATAAATTTTCAACGCTTATCAAATCTAGGCCTTACAATGTCCATATTTGTCATCTGAAAAGTGGAATATTGAATTCTACTTTGCAAAATAACATCAGCTTTGCATTATTTAGACCACGTGTCATAAAATTCATTTAAGATTTCATCTTCAGTGTAGATTTAAATGATGCATCCCAACTTAATAAAAAACATCCCACGCATTATTGTCACGATGATCAAGTGCTACTAAAACATCAAGACTTTTATATTATTATTCGCATGCATAATCTCGTTTAATGCTTCTTATATATTTATTAAAACCTACACTTAATTTCTCCAAAGCAAACAATCTATATACTGCATCTACAGAAAAGAATAATATTTTAATCAATTCAATTGATTTTCCTATGTATTTTTTGTTGTTGTTCATATATAATTAGCTCTTTTCCTATTGAAAGCATAGGTGAGCTGAACCCAATTTAGTATATACAGTGAAAGCACAAAATAATTGCAAAAAACTCAAAAGCATAATCTTAAAAGTGGTGCTCAATCAAAATCAATACTATCCTAGGATCAGATCAGACAATGTATCACACACGTCGGAGATATATAAATTTGGGACATCTTATTATTTTTCTTGCCTAGTCTTATTGTGTTGTCCAAAATCTCATGTTTTCTCCTTCCCTGTCTCTTTGATTGACGCAAAACAACTTGCAAGTATTTATTTTTCTTTGAAAAACATATTTACTTGGATGCGAACAAATACATGGAAGTTTATTCCGCAGAAATCAAAGTGGAGAGCAAAGTAAAAATCCATAAAGATGATTAATTTGGCTACATGCGTACATATATGCTATAGCTTTGAATCTTTGTAAGTATTTATGTAGTACTGAAATCCCTTCAAGAGGCTTCCATAAAATTTTCAAGAACAGATCATTAATAAAATAAAGTTTGCTAGCAAAACAATTTTATTTATTATTTGTATAATAATTTACAGAGTATATTTAATTTTCTCTTGAATATAGATATATATTTTATTGGAAGTTGTTTCTCTATTGAGTCGTTTATTATCTCAAATTAACCAAGTATATATATTTAACTTTTTTCCATTCTTGTTGAAAAAATTGGTGCTATTAAACAAAGAGAAAGGTTAAAGTATATATAATAATATAAGGTCAACAGGATTCGTCTTTCATAAATTGATTATCCCAATGAAATTGGTCTCCAGAGATTTGCGAAGGTATATGGTATTAAGGATAATTAGGTTCTACGTAAAACATCATAAGGGTCCAAGATAACTCCTTGCCTTTGGCATTATTCTCCAGAGACTTATTATCAAATGACAGGTCACAAAAATATATCTCATTGAATTCTTCTTTTTAGATAAACTCCTTTCGCCTATAGCTTGCCACCATTACTTATATACATTTACTCAATTTTAATTGCAACTTCAACCGACTCGACTTTTAAATTTTTCATCTGAGCTATCAAGAGAACCATTATTTCTTTTTTCCTATTATTTTTGAGGGATGAGGGTGCTCAAGTCGGTTGAAGTTTTCTGTTATCTCACACGTCCGGATGGAGACCTTAGATGAGACCTGAAATGGAAAAATGCATTACACCTAAAATTTTACTGGAAGGAATAGAATAATTGATCTTTCATTCATCGCGTGCTAATTATATTGACCTTATGTGTCCTGTTCGAGTGTCTATTGGCTCGTGCATTGAAGCGGTTCCTTTGCGGTTCTTTCCCCAACGAGAATTGTCCTTTAGCCTTGCCAAGCACCTAAAATAGATGAACATGAAATCTCTCTGTCGAGAAGATGTCTTTTTAATTCATTCAGTTTAGCTCGCTATTATTTCTATTAAAGATTATAACTTTGAAACTTCGTTAGTAGGTTTAGTAACATTATGTATTTGACAGATTATGTTGTGGGAGAAATATTACAAGTGCGTAAGTGGAAAGTTTAGTTGAAAATTAGGCATATTTTCCATCAGCTTATAGAATTTAATTTCCTGGAAGGCAGAAGGAAGAGGCATCCAAATAAAGTACAAGTTTTTGCAAAACATGAAAAGCTTGTCAAACTACGAAGCGTCTCCTAAAAGCAAAGTTTAAGCATATGCAATAAGCTCTCTTCCTTTTCATTACTTACCTTGGTTCAAAATAGCTAAACTTTTAACAAAACTTGCAAAATGTGCCTGCTTTGATTTTAAAATATCCCAACTAATGTAGCCTGCGGTTTATGACAAAATTTCAATATAACTGAAATCTAATAATGTAACTTTTTTGTTTAACAAAATCTCATTTAAAATGAAATTGAATTTTTGGATGAAAAATTTGGCTTGCAAAAAATGGCAAGTGAAAGTACTGAATACTAATTTACCCACAGGGATGTGAAAATTTAAAGTTTTAAATTTAATTTTGAGTATAATTTGTCGAGTTTTTCAACTTTTACTCACTAAGCACATAAATGTGTGTGTACTTACATGTGTATTTTAGAGAAAAAGCTGGAAACGCGATGAGTTTAAATTACTTTCACTTTTAAACGTTTGGGAATTTGAAACTAATTTCGTAGTTTGATATTGTTACAGGATTTGTGTTATACATTTTACAAAACAATGTAATATGGTTTTATTGGTTCGTGACACTACAACTCATTTTGCATGCTGTCCCATGTTATGTTGTAAACTTTTCTTGTGGTCAATTGACGAATGTTGCCCTATTCAATAGAAAAGTTGAACCGGAATATGTAGAAAGCTACAATTTATACTTTTGTAAGGACTGTCCATGTGATGCACAAGGAGTAGTCCACTTTAAATTACAAGGTTGGGATGAATCCTGAATTATTTATAAGTCTCAACAACCCCTTAGGATCAGGCTGTAGACAAAGTTATAAATTGCTGTGGGATTCGTAGTTAACTGTTATGTTCCAGTTTGACCAGTTTGTACTTTACTATGCAAAGAAATGGAAGTACAGCCTAACGTGCTTCTCTTGTGTATATATAATTTAAGATCCCAACCATTTCAACCACAGAAAATATAAATCCTCTCTCTGTATAATTTCCCTGAATATAAAGCTTAATGAAAAAATAATTTATTAATGCTCAATCCCTCTCACGTAAAAACTCGCTCTGTAAAGAGGTGTATTAAAAGGCTGGAGGAAGCTGAATTATGAATCTATTAAATAACAACTTTCACTCAATACTCGCTTCAACATTTCTTCAGAGGTATATTCATAAACAGCTTAAAACTTTTCCTTCGCTTTCCTAGCTTACAAAAGAAAACTTGAAAATAAAAAAAACTTTCTCTTATCTTATATTTAGTTTAGCCAATTTTGATCAACTGGTTCAATGTGCCGCATATTGAATAATGACATTTTCATGTTATCACTGAGGGAGAAAGTTTTTCCTTTTATTCAATCTTTCTCTGAGAAGATTCAATCGGATTCGTATACATATTAACAATTAGATGTCTGGAAACAATAAATTATAATTTTAAGTTTATCTTTGAGATTAAAATGTTTGTATTAATAAATAGTTTGTTATATAATCTTCAACATTATTAGGTTCGTGTTACAGCTCGACACAGATTTATTACTTAGTATGTAAAATTAATTCTACCACAATACCACAAACGTACATTTACAAGCAAATGTGTAATTACTCATAATTAATTACGTTAGTTTAGTAGCTTGCGGATATCTCATTGCGATTTATAAATCTGTATCTGCAGAATTAATGTAAGCTTGCAATAACTATAACACAATTAGCTGTGTACATATAATTAATATTAGACAAGACAATAAGTAAATAAATAAATATATTTTTTGCAAAATCGTGGATTTTTAGCATTTGCATTGACCTCTGCGTTAGTTGTGCATGGTGCAAGAATTGGGGAAAGTGAAAGGAATGTGAGACATTTGAGGTGGGGACTAATTTTGGGTTAGAGTTCAGTCTCAAAGGTCAGGGAGTGGCTTTGATTGTTTTGTAGCTGAAGAAGTTAGTCTGGGCGTTTTCTTATTAAAGTGACTCGCCAGTGATTTACTTGAGTGTGGGTGAGTATTTGACATTGTGCAAATTGTACAACTGTAAATACAAAGTTATAAAAGGCGAAAGTATTGATTGTCAGTGGGTTAATGAAAGTGTACCAAGTTTTAATTGATGCATAGTCAGCGAGATGAAGGAGCGTTAGTCTCGGTGCATTATTGAGAGTGCGAAATGTCATTAGATGACTTTGCAGTTTTCAATATAAGGCGAGAAAATTGACTCATAAAAAAGTTTTTGTTCCAATCAGACACTTCCTTGTACTTTCACAACAATAATTCAGCAAATAAAAGATTCCACACAGTCTATAATTAAGATGTATGCCGAGTATTGTATTTTTACTGGAATGAAGTACTTATATATACCACCATTTATATTTCCCTGCCTAATTAATTCTCAATCCATATTTGGCATAAATTACTAAAGCACTCAATAAAATCAACTTGTTATTGTAAAGCCCAAGCATTGTCTCAGTTATAACTTTTGAAACAGAGTGCAATTGTTATTAAATAATTTAGTTTATTAGTTCTAGGTTGTGATGTTAAAAATTGCATAACATTCTAGAAAAAATGTTTACTTGAATTGCTTAGTCAATATTCTACTTGCACTGTGGAAAATAAGTAGTATTTGATTCAGTGACAGGTGTCAAAATTAAGAAGGGTTAATTTTTAGATTGCATTTGCACATGAAAAATTTGCAACTGCAACAAAGACACTCACAGGTAATGAATGGGATGGGAATTTCTTTATCCGCATTTTTGTTGCATCGTTCTTTGTTCGTCCTCATCAAGACAAAGGGACAGTTTAAAGTCAGTTTGTTTTGAAGTTGGAGGAAATGAGCCACCAAGTCAACGTCAATTGTTGTTTGTTAGTGGGGTTTGTCGAAGAAAAGATTGAAGAAATTGTCGCTTTTTAATTTATGTATCCAACCTTTCTTAGACTCTTCAATGAAAGTCGAATTGTACCTACTTGTAGCGATTTCAATTTTATCAATAACTAATTTTTGTTTAAAGGTAGCTTCTGCATATCATCAGGTACTAAAACTGCGCTTACATTTTAATTTTACATTCTTGGTTTTTGGAAATTAATAGAGATAGTAAGTATTGAAATAGAAATAGTATTTTTTTCATAGAATAATTATTGTGATTGAAAATGTGCATAGAATAAGGCTTGGGTTCTGAGCAGTTATTTAAATGTAAAAGTTGGTAAGGTACTTTGGTAAATTGATAATAATCTGTTTGTCTTTTAGTATTTAATTCATATTGCTTTCACTTATGTATTGTTCCTCCTGTCTCCAAAACTCAATTATAAATTAAGGCATCTTGTAAAGTCACTTTGTATTTTTGCCAAATATGTACGCGTTCTGTGTCTTGGGGGGTCAGGTCAAGTCGGGGGGTTGTCTGTTTAAAAGTACTGGTGGTTGACAGTGTGCTGGTTGTGATTGTGGTGTTGGTGTGTGTTGTTGTTGAGATTTGAATGTTGTTGAGACGAGACGGAAATAACGGAATTAGAGTGACTGTGGGTTGGATTGACAAGGTAAGGTTCGAGACCAGCACGACTGAGGCGAGGTAATGCAGAATGACTTGGCTCTGGTTGCTTTTCCTCTTCCGAAGGTCCACGAATTCGCCTTGTGATAATCACACAAATAAAAATTTCAACAAAATAACAATAAATTGAACAATACAAATTACAGTCACAAACTAATCTAAAGTACAAGTCATCTATCACACTACAATTGCATTTGCATTTCATACTGACAAAAATCTTGTTCACAGCACATTTCTACAAACTACTACGCTCTACACAATTTACTGGTTTCATTTGTAAATTTTAATTAAAAAGCAATAAACTTTTCATTTCTAACATCTAATTATATCTCAGCCAGCATCTTCGTCAGAAAGGCGCACGTTGCATGAGTCTAATAAATCTAAGAGGTTTAGGCCAAGGGCAGTAGGCTAGAACTCGGGAAAAGTTCTTTTTGTGTCATTTTAAATATCATGATAATCTTTGTTGGCATCAGTGAAGCTGATTGATAGAGATGTGGCACTTTGCGTTTAATATAAATAAAAGTTGCAGATTAAATCAAACAATAAATAAAAGGATCAACGATTTGAGTGACTTTGAGATAACTTTCACTTTCATGGACAAATAAATAAATCATGTATTGAAAGGTCAAAAGACTGATCATTTTAAAAGGAATGGAGTTAGCATGAATAAATAATCCCTTAAAACAACTTGAATCAATCGGCCTACAGAAAAATGAATAAATTATAAGAAACCGAGAAAAGCAAACACACAAAGTGTCACAATGCTCCACACAACAAATACCGTAAAAATTCGTATATAATATGTAGATACATATAAATACTGATGGCCGTTTTATATAACTCTCCTGGTTTTGTTTAATACTGTAAATAATCTCATGAGTTGTGGAATATTGTTTAATTAGAAGTCTCCCTATTTTCATTTCGAGCTCGACTGGAGGAAGAAATGCTTCGGTATACACACCTTATCAATCGAAGCAGGTAATCAAACCAGTTTTCTGGCAACAGAACCACACAAAATCCAACTCCTATTACGATAATTCCAGCCAAACACATCCCGTCAAAGTCGTGGTGGTAGAGGTGGTAGTCCACAACTGAAAGCAACAAAGTCATCAAGCTAGAAAACTCGGAAAGCAAAACTTTCTCAACGGGGATACAATATTCCATCCACCTCTTCAAAGCAAGGGAATTAAATAATGTTGAGCTTAATCAACTGCAAAAGAGACTTTCTTCTATTTTGTAAAAATGTAAAGGGTAAAAAATAAAATAGACCATACCAGCGGAAAATGGAACTGCCATTAGCAAACCAACGGTGATGAAAAATTCAAATGTGCACGTTGTGCCAAAGTAGTCCAGCATTTGCAGCACTATGAAAAACGCATTAGAAATTTATAGAATAATCGACCATCATTATCATTTTCTTGAACTATATATACCACTTCACTTCCAATGGGGGAAAAGGTATACAAGAAAATATACATGCATATAAATACCTTAAAATTACAATAATATAATAAAGTCTTAACAAAATAAAACATACAATTTGTCTCAATTTGTTTATATGAAAATTACATTTAAACCTTTAGGGTCTATAAGAAACTGTCATCATTCGTTAGCAGAAAGGGGAATAATGTTTCCCAGATGAATTAGATGCAAATGTTGAAAGAATCCTTCTGCCTACAACTTGAACAATGTGTCTCAATTTTGAAAGGAGAGAAAGTTTGACAAGGTTGAAAGTAAGGTATAAAATATGATAAGCCTTCAAAAGCTCCAAGGCATTGTAAATCTTGTTCACTCATCAAATGCCAAAAAGTTGAGAAAGAAAAATCCAGGGCTTTGTTTTCCTAACAAATGGCAATGTGATGGATGCAAAAGAAGAAGAAGAAGAGAAAGTTTTATATCTAAAGCTTGTTTTGAAACAATTCCAAAGTTTACATACTAGAGCACACAATGTCCACGATAAAAGAAGGAAAGCATTTAGAACATGAAGTGATCCGTAATGGAAAGTGTGGATAACATATCAAGACATGTTAATGAAATGCAGAGGGAATGCAGAAGAATCCTGTCTGATTATTATTCTGGACACCGCGAGGAAAGCCACAATGGAAGGAGAGTGGAGAAAGCGGCATTCTTTTGAGGATGGATGAATGCAGACAGAGGAGATAAGTCTAAGTGGCTTACTTCACTCTAACTAAGTGACTTAGATCCCATTCTTTGTTTTACCATTTGGAAACCAGAATATAAATCTTTTCCCTGTTTCTCAATGCCCCGGGCCTTCCTCACTTTTGTTTTCCCATAAGAATAGATAAAATATCTGTTACAAAACTAGTTACTTTAGGATTAGCACTAATTTCCACTTTCTCTCTTCCTTTACTGCTAATTCATCAAATGCTGGGTAAATAGTAGACTAAAGAGAGAAGAGTAAGTAAATGAAGTCTTTAATTTCATGAAATGGATGAGTAAGAATTGTATAGTTGTAAAGAGACATTAAAGGTATTAAAAGGGCTCAAAGGATGAAGTGAAGTGGAAACAGGAAACGGTTTGGCTTCCTTCTTCTTTTTAAATACTTTTGCAAGAACTTACGTAGGAATGAGAGGACAGCCAGAAGGATGAGCTCCCAGGGGACATAAGACCAGACGATAGTTTCCAGTCCGGCGAAATAAAATGTGACAAAAACAGGCCACAAAACGACGATTGAGATAATTCCAACGACGGAGAAAATCAGGGCCACTTGCTGGGAAATTGAGGCTCCAAAACCAAAGGATTTCTTTAAGCTCACCTAATAAATCAAACCCTATTATATTTTACAACCAAAACCAATTATTTAGAGCGGATCTTGTGGCATTTTCAATCAGCCTTCAATTCCACATGTTCAGTCTATTTTTATACATTCTCTGTGATATAAGTAGAATATAATAGATAGAAAGCATCCGTTTTTTTTGCGTGACTTAAGAAGGATCCATTGCATTCTCTCCTACTACCGAAGTACATATACATATTCTTTTTTTATATGACGCATGCAATTATTTGAGCTAAATTGAATTGAAGGAATTTGTAGCAGTGAGCACGCTTTGATCCACACATATTGGCATTTTTGAATCATGTTTTGAGCACAATACAAAAAAGTATCGACTATATATTATTACTTATATACTACAGCCACTAAATGTGGGATATTGCAGAGGAAATAAAATTCTGTCATGCAATAAAGTGAAGCCACCAAGGTCTTGGAAAGGAGAAATTTTATTACGCTTGGAATTATGATGTTCTTCGTGTCAACTCCTAAACTCAAGGTTTCTTATTTTATTAAGGGCAATGCAAAGAGAAATTGAAACGACTTTATTTAAATAGAAATAGCGACACTAAAAAAGCTAACGCTAGAATCGTAAATTCACAAATTCCACGTGTAATGCTAAAATAAGTGGGAAGGAGAAAGTTGAGTCAAAATTAGATGTGCTTCTATATTACGCTAAAAACTATCTGATAATTTATTGCTTCCACATTCCAACACCTCATCAGACTTCTTTTCCAACCACCAACTGCGCCCAACATTTACCTACCGGAGGATCCAGCTATTTGCATACGCCTCTCCCTCATTTTACTTTTACTGTTTCGAATTCTACTTTCAAATCAGAAATGGGCGAGAGTATAAATTGCTTTCCCTGTCAGCTCCTCCTCCCATTTCCACTATCTCCCATTTAATCAAATAGTCAAACTAATTCGCAAATATATTTTGGTTCCATCTCCACGTTTTGATATTTTGTAGTACATAGAAGAATCAGAAAAGTTTTGTCTGACTTGGAATCCAAGTCTTGGATACTTTTTGCTTTGGCACAGATGGGGAAAAGACTGGACTGAAAGATAAGTAATGTTAAGAAAGGGAAAAGAAGGAAATTAGCCTATAAATCATTTCGTTGGTTATATCTTTTGGAATGAACTCTGACTCTTTTTTCTCTTTTCGTTCGGTTTGGTGATGTGTAAAAAAAAGCATATACTAGAAACATGGTATGAACACATAAACTATTGAAATCTCCTAAGGGGGCTCCCTATTCATTCATTCAGCTCAGAAAGTAATGTAAATTGAAACCTGTGCATGGTAGTTAGATAAATTACTAGTCAAAGAACAACAAAGTTAAAATGAAAAGAGAGTGATTTGAACAAACAGCTAAAATGATTTTGACAGGGAAAATGCTCAACTTTCCTGGCATCATTTGTAGAGATGAAACAGACATGACCAGAAGTCATAATTTGTACACGACTCTTGTTTACTACAGCTCAAAGAGCATATTTTACAACCAAGCCTTTCATTTGTTTGTGGACCTGAATGTAAATGAAGTGTCATCTGTCACTTGTACAATATCTCTCTGCAAATATAAATTTACGGCGGAGTGCCTTTGTAAATTTAGCTTCTATTTTGTACTTTTTCATTACTTGCTTTCTTTGTAAACATTCATAAACGCTTGTATTTATTTCAAACAATATAAAAAAAATGTAAATTTTTTTCCTGACCTTGAAGACGGCACTTGCGGCGGCTGCGGCAGCGCCATAAATCACGCCAACAATTGTAGTTGATTTGTACGTCTGGCCGTCCATATAGGCCATCAAGGCTGTCAATTTTTCAACATTAATTATTATCAAATTAATTTATTACGGGGTAAAAATCCTGTTGAACCAATAAAAATTTGCAATTCGTTTCTTAAATGGGTGGTAATTGGAAATATGATCCTCAACTTGGGGGCCTCAAGAACGAGGAAAGAAAAACGAAGTCAACACATGCATAACATTACAAAATCACAAGATTTTTAATACTAGTCTCAAATGACCCCTTAAAATCACTTTAGAGTTAACATTATTTTCTAATGATTTTACTGGACAATATTTTCAAAAGACTATAAGTTCATACAGGGTTTTTATTACCCCAAAGGGTTAATTATCCATACCTATTCCCATGTTGCTTAAGATCACAGCCAATATCTTTGAGAGAAAGTAAAAAAAAAATACATGTTCATTAGGTGATGAGTGATGTTCATATTCACTGGCTTGGTTTTATGTTATTGACGTACCCTGAGACCAACGAATTGCTGATGGAGGACAACCCATGAAAGGAGATAAAGAAAAGAAGTTGTTGTCGCGAAAAGGGCCAAGACTTGCGTCGCTTTCAGCGTTTTGAGGGAGAAAGCAATCAACCAGTATGTAACGAGCCATAAGCAACAGAGCGCTGAACAACGAGTCACGAATTGAACTGCCACAAAAATGAAACGGAAAATGTCATTCTTTTATTACAGCTTTTTTTATTTCTCTCCCTGACAGGGCAATGTGGCATCTGTCAGAAAGTGACAAGGAAGAGAAAACAATTTTAGCAACTTTCTCTAAAATAAGTTGTTTGCGTTGCAACATACTGCTCAATTTAGAAAGACCTTTAATTTCTGTTCGTTACTTCATCATCATCAGTTTTGATTACAAGGTTTAGTGTCAATAGAGTCTCTATGTTATTATAGTTTGCAACATCATACAAAAACAACTCGTTATACGTACATAGTAAGTATAGGTAGAAAAAAGAGAGAAAAAAAGATGGTTACACAAAGAAAGTGGGTGAATACATAGAGAGTCATCATTTATCATTTTCACCAGTCAAACGGAATCAATAAACTGACATAATTTCTGGCCTCTTTTCCTCTCAAAAAAGTCGTTATATATAGATGGCTAAAGCACAAAATCTTCTTGAGACGCTTCATCACCTCAATCATCTCGAAATGTACAATTATATTATAGAAACCGAGGCTGGAAAAGAATCCAATAAAGTAGGAGGACTCGCTTTGGCTGTGGCTTTATTACAAGAGTTTTTTTTATATAAATTGGGGAAGGAGTGGATGGGCTGCTTGGTGCCCTTAGGATGTTTGGCTTCCAGAATCAACACGCATTAGCCACCACTTTCTCCAAACCACCACCACACAATTTCTTAGTAAAACCAAACAGTTCCAAATTCCAAGCTCTCAAACTTTCTGTACAAACAAGCTCTAACAATAAGGTCACATTTGACCTCGTCACTCTTTTCATTCTTCCGCATACTAAAACCTTGTAAAAGAAGGAACTCAAGTTCCTGAAATTGCAGAGCAAACGAGTAACCACATATTTGTCTATCTCAACTTACAAGAAGAAAGGAAGAGAGAAAGAGTTTTACTTTTAATCCATTTTTCAATTGGTTCTAATTTGCAGATGCTTGTAGAAGAATTTGGGATTAATTTGGAAACCCATTAATTCCAAACACTTGCAAGTTTTGGCTTGCAAAGAATAAGAAGCTTTCCTACAATTTTATAAATTAATGAAATTCTATCTCAAATTCCATATTAGACGAGAGAAAGGATATTAGAAAAGTTTAATTGTACAAACTTTTAACTAAAGCACCCGTCCTTTCAAAACTTGTTTGAGTTAATCAGGATTTGACGAGTCTTCCTTATTTCCTATCCAATCTCAAGTTTAATCGTAAAGAAAAGACATTAGCGATATAAAATCAGACGAGTTTCGTCAAATATCAACAACAAGTGCCAAAGCCAAATGTGATAGAGTTTTGTCAATCTACCCTTTTGGCGTTTGGCCATGAAATTACAGGAGATGATGATGAAGAAAATAAATTCTACTTTTCCAGTCCACGTTCAACTATTTGGGAGAAAGGGGAAAAGTATGGAGAATGTCATTTCATCTCGCACGTATAAGTGCATATACTTTCTCTCTCAAACCAAAATAACTTTGTAGGATAACACTGCGAGTCCCTGGCTTATTTCGCGTAATGGAAATCGTGAATTAATAAAGGAAATGTTTGTTTACAGAAAAGAGTGCCAGACATTATGTCGTTTTGACATAGCAGCTGTCCAATCATATTCAGTTTATCAGGACAAATTATTATTATGAAATGGACTTACACAGCGTCATTCCTCGTTCTCGAAATCCTTGAACGGCATCTGTAAAATTTGAAACGTCAAAAGTTATTCGATTTCTACTTCAACCAAGAGACTCATTAATTTAAAAGCTGACTTTACCTGACACCGCTCTGGACATACTTTTGGGTCCTTTGCGACCCATACACGAACAAAAACGAACAGTAAGTTGGTGAATGGGGTAAAACATTATGGTAGAAATTGTCAATAACCAAGCAGTAAAAAACGGAGCCTGTAAAAAAAACAAGTCCTTCAAATGTTCTTCGTTTTTCTCCAAATGAGCTTGACTCTTAAAATGGAAATAAAATTAGTTACCTCATACACTTTTGCCAATTTTAACGTTTTTGGCATGGAAGAACTACTCTGGTCTTTCAGACTTAAATTCACATTATCACTACCACCAAAATTATTGTTTGTTTCCAGAGACTGGAAAACTTTGGAAGAGTCAAAAGCAGATGAGTCATAAGGGGATGATGTTGTGGGGGTGTCCATCTGACCACTTCCGGACGCGTCGGGAAATAAGTGCATTGTGAGGTAGGCACGCTTTATCGAGTGAAACACTATTGTCCAACAACATCCGACCAAAATGGACAAAAAGAGTCCGCAACATAGCTGAAAAGGGAATAAAGGAGAAATTATTTAGCATTCACTTTGAATTTTAATTGGCTAATTTTCTTAAAGGACCCGATTATCTATGTTGCAAAAATATAAGGCCATGGAATGACTCGGAATATCTTTAAAAGTTCTTTGGCAAAATCATTTGGAAATGGTGAAAGTCTACATTCTATCTCTTGAAGATGTGCATTCATTGTGATGCAACCGGAAAAGATAAACTTTACACAAATCTTTACTCTTGTCCCAATAGAGAAAATAAATGTCAAAATCTCATCTAAACTCCCATTTTTTATTCCGCTTTCTCTTCACGCTCTATAGCACTGCAATCGAAGAGAATTGTTTTGTATATAAGCTCTTTTGTATTCTTCCAAACAATATCATTTCCTGTTTTCTTCTGTTTAATACAACGTACATATGCATGTAGTATAGTTTTTCATTTGAAGGGTGCTTATATAAATCTAAATTGGACTTTGCATTGCTCCATTAGTTTCATATCGCATCACTTGCATTATTTAAAGGTACATAAAAGCAGGCAAGTAAATGACCCTTGTTATTTGTATGTCTTTTAAAAAAGTAATCTTCTAGACCATAATGCAACCATGAAATGAAGGCATTTCTGCAAAGTGGCAATTTTGTTAAGTTAATGACTTTAACTTTATACAAAACAGAAATGTATTATCGACCAATCCTCAGTCGAATTAAATGCAATGCTTTTTCCCTGAGGGATATATATGATACTTAAATTACATATGAGATAGAGATAACAATTCTAGATGGTGAAGATCGAAACTCATCACATTTGTACTTTCCAATTCCCAACTCTCATTAATCATCAAGTTCTCTGTGCTAATTGTTTCTCCGCCATATGAGAACGTTTTGTGATTCACTTGGGAATTGTATAATCCTGCAATCCATCAAACTTTATCTCGATGACTTATAAACTTGTACATGTGAGAGATTTATCATTATTTAAGCGTGGGTAGGAAGGGATTTGATCAAGGGAAATCAATACAATTGTGATATTATATATTAAACCTTGATTGGACAATCAAAATCATCCAGCTGTACTGATTGCGTAAATAAAATGCACAGGACTATGTATACTAATGACGATATGGAATTTCCAATAACTTGTATATCCTTGCAAATTATAATAGCTCTTCGGAGCACTATATGCATTGTATGAGAGGCACTTGAAAGTAATGATGAAATATCGGTCTGCGTAAGAGTAACTAATTTGAAGCTTGTGTTTCGATATATACATAGATATATATATATATATGTACCTGACCCGGTGTGATAAGGAAACCATATTACTGAAGAAGGCTTTCATTTTTCTCTCATTTAGACTTGTGTGTCACATTCGGTCCAATAAATTTTCACAAAAGTACAAATCATCAAAAATGACTCTTAACATTATTTCTGCTCTTGCAGTTTTCACTCTTGCCTTTCTTTCGAGCATTGAGGCTCAAGAAGGGGTGCCATGTCATGTTTCATTCTTTCAATTTACCTCCAGACATTCTTTGGATATTACAAGAGTAAGTCACAAAATCATCAGCAAACATTACTTTTTACCTTCAAACAAACAATTATTTTCATATGTACATATAGTACACAGGTGATTGGTATGTTCATGCAATTGCTGGAAGTGACATTGGCAACTTTCCCCCACCAAGTTACAAGTAAGTGAAATACTGACACAAGCCTACCTCTGGGAAAGTTGTTATTTAAGCATTTTTTGAAATCTAAACATTTAGATGCTCAAGAAGGACTCTCACACTTCCCGATTTAGATAATATTCTCAACATTGAAGCAACTGACAGGTTGAATTTTTATTAAATTAAAAGTGAAAGTTTCATTTGTTTTAAACTTTCTCTTTTCTTTGGTTTTCAGCTTTGTCAACAAAACTGATGGCATTATGAGACAAACTAGGGGAAGCATTCAAGTAAACAACACCCGAAGTCCCTTCACCTCTCTTTGGTCTATGGTAGATGATCAAGGAGGTAAATTTATTAAAACTTTTTGCAAAAATAAACGAAAAACCAGACTGATAAGATTTATTAACTTATTATAGTAAGCAGCCAAATCATCATTATGTCCGCCGACTTGGAATTTCAAGAATGGACCATCGTTTATTCTTGTTCTATTCTTGAGCCAAATGCCTATCGTTATGAAACTGTAAGCGCAATGACAAGGTCTCGTGAGATCACAGAAGAGAATCGGAATTTTCTTAAGGCTCTGATGGTTGGTTTGGGTTTTAGAATTACAGATAATCACCCAGTTGAACAAACAGATTGTTAACAAAAACGAATAATGTATGAAATAAACCATGGTTTGAGTCATGAATTTGGACTATGCAAATTTTATAATGTCATACTCTGGCCTAAATTAATAGTGTCGCCGAGTATAAAATCAATAAGAGATATCGACTTGCTATATAGCTATCTTCCAATTAAATGAATTGAATTGCAATACCTATGATAAAAATCTACACACACGAACAGCGTTATATTTCACCCCTGGGGAAGTTGATACAAGTTTTCTTTTTTTCTATAAAGTGTGTGGCCAATAAATAAGCCATAATACAAGTTGTAAAAAAGGAGATTTAATATGTAATGCAACATCGTAATGGATAAGAATGTATTAAAGTTAACAAGTTATTATTGTATGCCGTCTCAAGGTGTTGAGAGAATTACTGCACTAAAGAGAAAGTAAACTACCGCAACTTCCCTGCACCGTGAAATAAAAGACAGAGAAAAACAAGTATAATATTTCCCTCAAACTAAGCCACATAATTGTTTTTGTATCTTCAGTAATTTGTCAGTGGCTCAGCTTTCACTGAACTAAATTGCTTCAGTACTCTGGAATTGTGAGTTATTTTTCGTATATATAAGAGAAAGTATATAACATCAAAAACAATTTAATGTTGAAAACAATCTTCTTTCTAGCTCATTAAATGTTTCTGTTGAAAAATGGCTCAATATTTTACCCAGCCATTATATGGAGCAAGGTGAAAGTGTCTCATTTAAAAGTAAATTACTTTACTCCAAAAATGTATTGTTCTTACCTTTCGTGCAGTTTTGGAGAATAAAGCTCTTTTGATGACTGCAAGTGTTCGTGCTATGGGCTTAATATTTGTCTGTTGCTGTTGTCCCTGTCCTTGCGATTGTTGGCCTTGCGAGTGATGTAATTGTTGAGGGGTGGAAAGAGAACTTTCAATTGTCACAATATTGTTGCCACTCCCACCCACCCCACTGTGATGTGGATCTGAAAGTAGGGGAACAGATGGACCACCACTTAGAGCACTTTGTCCACTGTTGGCCATACCTGATGAGCTATGAGCCAGACCAAAGCCACTCATAGAACAGAAGAGGTCCGAAGCGCTTTCGTCCGTTAAGACGACTGAGGGATGTCTGCGAGTTCCAGAGAGAAGTTGACTGCTCACTGCCGTGGAGTTTCTCCGGAGTTTGCGAGGGTTGAATATGGCAGAGATCCCCGGCAGTTCTGGCCTCGACAAGCGGCGTCTCGGGTCATTATTATTCATCCTATATAAAAACCTCACATGCTGTATTTACTTGCACACAAAAACTCACGCCATGGGGCCGTCATGCTTAAGCAGTTAATGTACATTACAACTCATGACTTTTAATCAACAACTTTAGCAAACACGCACCCAAACCTTCAAATATTTTCGCAAAATATCTACAAGCGCATTCCCAAACTTTGCAAATTTTCCCCCAGTCACGAAATTTCCTTGTGAAGGTAGTAGACAAGACAAGCAAATATTGGTTTCTACACTACCTGACGTTCACAACAAAGTCTAACATTAAAATGGCAACACGCAAGGGGAAAGTTGTTCAATTGGAAGCCGAGCAGAAAAGGTCGCAGCAAAATAATAATGTCCAATAAAGTTTGAAATCTTGAAGGAAATCAAAGTCAAAACTTTTGGCCACGCATGATTAGCTTGCAAACAAACAAAACTTTAGATTGTTCAAAGTGATAATTTTATACTTATATACTAACTAAGGAACAAAACTTGGAGTTAAACTTTTAAGATTTTGCATAATGACCTTATTACAATTTCACGCCATTATTCTATTATTGCATGTCTTACATACTTACCTAATAATTTAGGAGTGTCACAATTTTGTTTGCTTTTTTAAGTTTGAAGTTGCTACTCCCATTTTTTCTGTTGCTGGTTATGTATCACAGTCAGGACTCCATATTGCTTAAAAGTTGAGGTTTTCTTTCACCGGACAAAGAAAGGAGAAGGTGTCCGGCTCACGACTTTCAAGAAACTAAAAAAATCAAGTATGCATTCATGCTTAGTATACATACATAATATGCACATGTAATAATATTAAATTGGATTTGCTTAATGGGTAAGAACATTTGATTTTGCATAAGGTAATTGTGGAGAAAACAGTCATGTAATAAATCCGCAGTATTAGCTGCAATTTAACCTATACCATATGTTAAAACCAAGAAAGAGGTGGAAGTAATAAATATTATCACGCGTTAAGGACAATAATATAGGAAAAGGCATTTGTCTTGACATTGCATTGGGCTAACTTATTGCAAATTCTTTTGTTGGTTTTACTGCTGTGGTGGGTTACTTTACAACTCCCAGTTTGATGATTAGCACTTGACCCTATAAGTGATTGCTCATTCCATTAATCATTGCTTTGTAGTATTACGCAGTCCATGGAAGAATGCGAATATCAGGGTGAAAGCTATTTTGTCGGTCAGGGTCACTCTTTCAGCAAACGTCAATGTATGTATTCCTTTTTACGTAAGTATTTCCATGTTCCATATAAAATTTTATGTAGGTATATACCTATGCTTACCCATGATGATTATAATACTAAGATTTGCTCACTTGGTCATGTTAAGTTGGAAATAATTGACTTATTTTCCTTGCTCAATTTTCCTATCGCGTGTCTACACATAATTGAAGGCATTCATAATATAAGAGTAAGATTCCGTCTGGATTATCATGTCCATCTTATTATTAAAATGCAAATCCCAGTTTTCCAGATTACGCAGCTCTCTAAACGGAAATTAAAGGAGATGAAAGGCGGTGTTCCGTGATATGCAAAAACACCCTTTCTCTTTTCCAGATTTGTGTAAAGCAATAGCAAGTGGTGGATGGCCAAAATGAGATGTGATTTCCCTCGTGATGTCTATATACTTACATATATGAATTTAGACGTCGAGAAAGATTATGTACATGATATATAAAGAAGATCAATAACTTTATCTTAATTTGGCTTTAGTTCAAGGAATGTCATGCTGGGAAAAGCCAACTTTCTCTTTTATGTATAAAGGGAAACTTGGCCTAAACCAGAATATTTTGAGATTTGTGGAATTTGTCCAATCCAAGTTCTTACGTAATGCTCATCCAAATATATTTCTCTTCTCCTACATCAAATGCATTCATGTATAGTATATAAATAAATGAAAATCAAGAGGTCACAGAAACTTTAACTTTTGTAGTTACAATGCATATGCGATTTTTTAATACACAACATCAATTGCAGTCTTGGTACATTTCTTTCACTGCTTTCTTTTTGTACATATGTAAATACATTTTCATGCTTGCTCTGAGAAATATCAACTTACCCTTCGTATAAACGTATACATCATGGCATTATGGAGTTGTCTTTATTTTTTGTGCCGAGATTTCTGAGATTTGCCTTCTCTCTCCCTTGCTTTCTTTTTCCCTTGGTCTTGGCAAAGATACAAATGGCACTCTTATATCCTGAATGTTATTGAAACAGCAATAAAAATGTCTAAATTCAAGCTCTATTCCAAACAGTAAAGATCAAAAGAGTCTTACCCTGTGATTTAATGCAGACTTACGGGTTATGATTGTGGGAATAAAGTAAACAGAAAGAGAAAGGCTTTTGGTCTAAATCTACCGGCTTGCTAAAATTTATATTGCATATCAACTTTTTGTCTTTTGGATATAAATTGAATAGGCAAGATTAATACTTGGATCAATCAGTTTGACAATTGCACTTGAAATCTATTGAGAGAAGAGTTTGTATTGGTTATACAAAGCTCAAGTAAGTGAAAGGCAATAAATTCTCACAAAGAGTGATGGATAATAAATTACAGCGATATCATTCATTGGATCCCTAAATCCCTACCAAAATCCCTTCAAAGTACAAGAAAACCAACACTGTTTCTTATTTTAGACATTTTAGGACAGTGCTTTTATGTCTTTCCCTTTGTTCTCTAACTCAGTCATAATCGACCTTCACTTTTACACTGTCTTTTTTTGCTAAAGTGGCACTTAAGCAATGTCAGTTAACTTGTATCATTGAAATGATGGTCTGTGTGGGTGTTGGTGAAAGCTTATTCTTATCCACATTTTGAATCTGTTATTCCTCAATCTTCAAAGAGGCAGTAGGAGAATTTCCGTCCCTTTTGTTTGCACTCCATTCAAGGCTTGTTGTTGACGGCTTGTAATAAATAAATCACACCCCGTCCAAAATTGTTTTTGTCTTTAGATAAGTCACTTGAACACCACAACTAATTGAATATGGAACAAAAGAATTGAAACTAAAGGAGAAACAAATTTTGCCAAAAATAATAAAGACTCCTGCACCTGACTTTCTCCTCTCGCGTGTGTTCCCTGGAAAAACGGATTGGGTTAGAGAAGAGTAGGTTAGTGAGTGTATATCAGGAGTTCCGATGTGATGCGATTACTTTCTCCAACTTCTATCTACAGAAAAAGGAAAGCTAACCAAACCAGGAAAGTAGATTGAATTTAAGTATAACAGATCTAGGTTTTTATGCTAGGAAGGACCACGATCATTGTGCTTCATTTATATCTCAAAAGTGACATTAAAGGTAAGACTGGAAGGAAAAAGGTGAACATATTTTCCACATACTACAACATAGTCTTCTCATCCGCCTGTTTCGCAAAATATCTGCTGGCTAGTATAGAATTGAATTTTGTAATACACTTTAGCAAAACAGGGCTATTCTTTCTTGGATTGTTCGTGTCGGTTAAAGGATAGCATGCCATGATATCTTATGGGGAAAGTAGCTAGCGGAATTGCAGCAATAGACCAACGGAAGAGCCATGTTTCCTTTGCTGTTATCATCCTCTGTATTATTATATGCGTGGTTATATCTAACCCAGTTTAGCCTCACTCATGCGTTCAGGGCCTTTCTCACAATTCTCACCCTCCACTTTCCCCAGCCCAATAATTCTATGTTGCTCTCTTTGTTTTCCGACAACTTAATGAACCAACTCTATACATAATACATCTTAACCTTTCTGGTTGACATTTGAGGCAAAGTGGTATAGTCTAGTTTGCCTTTCTTATTATTAGACGTTTTTTTTATATTGAATTAAATGGATGTATGCATGCATGTAAACCTTTTGAATTTACAGGGAAAAGAAAACTCAATTCTACAATCTTGCAAAACCAAATCAGGTCAAAAGTGACTGACAATTCGTGAGTTGTATGTATAAAGTTGTGAAACCGTCGTTCGTCTAAACCTGTGAAGGATGGATAAGTTTGAGCGTGTATTCGGAGGGTTTATAAATTTTATTCGTATATACAGCACGACATGGGTTGCATGATGTTATAAATTTACATGTAATCAAATTTAGGGACAATCTCTAGGATTAAAGGGAGGGAAGCACACACATACATGGAAGGAATATCGTAAAGCAACCAGAGTTATTTCCAGAGGGCATGGGTTGAGATGTAAATCTGTATCCGTCACTTATCATGAATTTTGATGTGGCTGAACAACAAACTCTCTGGACTAGATAAACCCAAAGGTGGTTTATTTGATCACAAATGTAATGTATAAATTATATCCTGGCCAAATCTATCCATATTTATTATTATTTGACTGCAGAAGCTCTCTCTCTACATATATATATATGCATTGCATGGCATCATTTCTGGAAAAAATCAATACTGGTCTTTCGAAACATATTTGAAGGTATAAGCAAGTAAAGTACACAAGTTTCATGTGTTTAGCTTTAATATTATGACATTGATCTAGAAAGACGAATGTCAAAAGAGGGTGTTTTTCTGTTTCATTGCCAAAACGTAAATCACAGTTTTAAACATTCCATATAATACACGGAATGTGTATGGCTTTCTTCTTTTACTTGGCACGCGATTTTCGTATTAACAATTGCACACAAAAGTAAATAGGATTAATCTTTCTGCAGTCTTATAGCATACGAGAAATGTAGATTGACCTTGATTTACTGAGCCAATTTGAAATTAGATCAAGTTCATATTCTTTATTTTAACGCATTTCCTTGTAAGGAACTAAAGGGAAGTCTAAATAGAATTTTATCAAGGTAGAAAAGTGTGTGACGCATGAGAAAAATCTTGGTTTTCAAGTGTTAAATTTATTTCTACTTGCGACGTATTATAATAAAGTATGTATGCATATATTTTTGATCAAGTCACATTTTTTACCACACAAATATCATCTAAATTTTGAATTGACTGGATTCGTTTAAATACATAATCTGCAAAACTTTCAATTAATATAAAAATGACTATCATTTTGCTAAAACAACGCAATATTCTAATCTAATAATATATTTTTTCAATAGACGTAAGCGTGCATTTAGAAATATGTTTTGGTTCCCAATCAAGGTACGGGTTAGAAGAAATTAGTCAGCATGCAAATACGTATCCAGCAGTACCAAAACTTTCATGCAATAATAATTATTAATATTTTATATAGTTATATGTATAATTAGGCTAAACTCAATATACACTTATTATCCGCAATAATATTTTGTAATACTCGGGTACAAAATCTACAACTATTCGAAAACAATAATCCGTTTAATAATAATTAATTACTGACAACTTGTTTCGCTTTTTGTATCTTCTATAGTTTCTTTATAAGATAGGACAGATCCCGCAAGTCCTCTTGTTGATGCTCTACCATCATCCATACTCAAACAAACAGAAGCCGTTTCACTACTTAGACTGTGTCGTTTACTGGTTGGTAATACATCAGCCTGAATTTCTAATCTGAAAACAAAAACAATAATTAATACTTATAATGATTGTATTTTTATATGGATTAAGCTACTTTGTGTGCGATGGAGGATGACTTGAACCAACACTTCCGGTTAAACTAGCCCCAGCAAGGGCAATCATACTAGTAGTAGATTCTCGGTCAGGACTTTCACTTCTTTGGTTATTTTCTCCAGATAAAGAGACTCCTGAAGGCTCTCCAATTGAAGCGTCAGCACGCGATGAAATATATTCTAGACAATTTTTTTTTATGAGACAAGCCATTTCGCAATAAATAAATTTGTTTATCATTTTACCGCTGCTGCGAACATAGCCCCCGTGAATTGCCCCGGAAGGTATTGAGTCGCCTTCCTCATCAACCATCTTATTGATTTCAATACCACTTGAGGAAGGTGTAAGCCCACAACCTCCAGAGCGACATAAAGAAACTGGTACTACCCCGTAGACGTAGGCTAATAGGATAGGAACACCAAGTCCAACAGCTAAACCAGCTAAAATGGGCGAAATTATAACTGCAGCTACAACGCCACCAGTCACAGCCAAGTGTCGGCGATGACGAATAGAATTTTTCATTTTGTTATGAATTTTTCTCCCAACCCATACAGGAATACCTAGAGTTTAATTATTATTATTACTCTTATCTTTAGTAGTTTAAAGTATAGCAATTTATAAACGTACCGATAATCATAGCTGGAACTGCGATCCCTGCGACTAATCCAATACCAACAGGAGCTCCGATTAACGTTCCCAACTGCCACATTAACTTCTTTTTTCTTGACCAAGGTTTCTTTCCCCAAAACGTACATCCGGATGGACTGTGAAATATGAAACTGTGTTATTAGATCTTCTCGAAATTCCAATATACGATATTCAATACTTTGTATGTAATTCGATAAACTGTATATTAGTATATGTACCTAAGGTAGTGAAGGTCTGATACTTGTTTCATACATAGCCAACAAAATTCAGCACCACAACACAAACATGCCATATGATTGCAACTTCCATCATCCATTTTTACAATCAAAACTTGACATCTTGGACAAGGTTTAATATCTTCTCTAATTCCATTTGCTACTTTCCGCTTACGGAGCTCATGTGTAGATAGCAAAGGTTCCATATTGTCAAACGACCTTAAAGCTCTTGCAGCATCACATGTCAAATTTCTGAATGTAACAAAGAAACATAATACATTTAGCTTTGAAAATAAACAAGGCTTTGAAGTTTGAAACTCACGCATGCCACAACTGTTTGCAATGATAACAGAATGCAGTATTGCAACGTGGACGCTCACAAAGAAGCCTCGGACAACTTGCACATCCGGCTGCTATCACAGCAAACCTAAACGTGACCAAAGTTGAATTAATATTAATAGCTAATATAGTTTAAAGGACATTGAATAATCTACAACATACCCACAATCTGGAGCTGGACACCACCGAGCGTCTGGTTCCAAAGACAATACTCTTCTGATCATAAAATCTTCATATTTTGACATGAGATCAGGTTCAGCAAGGGACTTGATGTCGTTTGGATGAAGAGGTTTTGAGCATTGAAAGCAAGTAAGATTTACTCTAGACTCTGTTATTTGTATTCTTAAGTAGGACTTCCAACATTCTGAACAAGCACGATGTTTCGCACAAGACTCGACTTCCGGAAACGATTCCACACTTGCATAGCACAATGGGCACTCGTACAAACCATTTGGAAGTAACTCTGGCTCAATGTAGCAATCAACTGCAACAGCATCTGACAATTCCGATCCTTCCAACTCAAATTGGTCAGCATCTCCCCCACCTAAAAACAGCACGTTGTTGTACATTATTAAATAACAGATTGAATTTGTCGGATTTCTTAAATTTTAAATTACCTTTGTGCCTACTTCTCCCTCCTGAAAAGGGCTCTTTTCCTCTACCACTTGATGTCGGAATGGGTAAGTTTACGTTGCCTCCCCCAACCAGAAGGTTTGCCGATGTTAGAATATTTCGCAACGAAAATCTATTGCCCCTCGAGGTCTTTTGTCGCCCTGATGCGTCCTTCTTCTTTGTCATCTTAATTCGACTATTTTTGGCAAGTTTTCAGTCAGTTGAGTCCTAACTATCGAGATTAGGCGAATGATTGTTGGTATAGCGAGCTACTTCACAATGTATGTGGGCTACAATAAGCTTGGCGAATAAGAGTTTGTCATCTTCAAACCATGGATTGATCTGAAGACGCGTTCCACAATGAGCTATATTCTTGTTGATTGGTGACGATATTCCTTCTTCAATAATAATATTATCCTGAAGAAGGAAAAAAAAACAAATGTTAATTGGATAATCAGTTTTCACTTTTCTATACCTTCGCTTTAACAAAATTCTTGTTCTTTCACATATTTCTACCAACCAACTATTGAATGGATTTGAGAACGAGACCCAACCTTGTCTTATCTTGAGCTTATCAACAAATTAATAACTCATAATATTGAATACGCTAATCTATTTACTCTACACAATAAAAAAAATACCACAAATCACTGACCATATTGACCACTTAAAAGAATTATTGTATTGGGTGTGACTCAATTCGTAAGCTAAATTTAATCCTTCGCCCATAAATATTAATTTAGTGAGAAAAGTATTTACTTACATTTAATAGTTGAGCCTTGTGATTAATTAATTGTTGTATTGAAACTTTGAGAGGTGACAATGGCACTGATTAATTCCTCCTCCCGTAATTAATTGGACCAGTATTAATTAATTAGCCTGATTTGTCCTTACTTAAATATAATGATAGATTTCTCATTTGAGCTCAGTTCAATACAATTAAATTCGTTTTATAAGTAGCAAAGACCGAAATTAATTAAATGAGAGCAACCAAAATATCCTTCTTTGTTGAGCTTAATTAATATTGGCAAACACTAATAATAATTACAAACTAAGGAGGTATAAAAATAAGTTTGCTCTTAATTGTTACAATTACTGAAAAGAGTTGGTTGTGTGACGAAGAAGGAATAAGGCTAAGTATTTATTTGTGCTCCAACGGAATCGTCATCAGCCCAAAAGCAAGGCAAGTGAAGCAACGGGAGAAATGATTCCTCCGTGTTGAGCACATACGTAAAATAGCACCACACTTTTTATGCTAATATTTAGTTGGTAATTGCAAGCCAAGGATATTACATATCCCCATCTAATTTTGCAATCACAGGAAAAACTTGAGACTCTTCTCTTCTGTTCTGGTTTGCTTTGGCTGCAACCAAATGGAAACACAAATTTGCCATATGCATTAAACATAAATTAAACTTAATTGTACATGTGTATCATCATCAGCTTTGCTTTAACTGGTAATAAATATGCAAGTTCTAAGCAAAGCATGTTCTCGGATTCTACTATTTTTTGCATGAAATCTTGTTTAGCAGTAGAAGGAGAATGCTATAAGAGTTTATATACATTTATACAAGGGGGAATTCCAAGAAGAGCATTTTCAATTAAATTGTCCAATTTCCATGAAACAACAAACTCGATAAGTTTTCCGTGTCCCAATTTCTCTCTTTCTTTCTTTCTCTCTCCTCTCCAATTGTGGATGTGGCAGTCCACTTTTATCCCCAATTTGACTGACGTATTATAAAGAGAAAAGGAAAAGAGAAAGCAGGAGAAAGTTATTTAAAAGTGGAATTGTCGCACGAAGTCTTGCTCAAGTGACGAAATAAAAAAAAGTTCTGTGGGAGTTGAAAGGGAAAAGTGACGAAATTTATGACATTTGACTACCCGTAGATTTGAGAAAGCGTCTTTGTTGTTGTTTAATAATAATATTTTCAATATTTCCAAGTGTCAGATGAAAGAAAATTTTTGGCAAATCAACCAACTTATGGCTTATGCAAATCCAACAACAATAAAATTATTACAACTTTCTTTTCTTTGATTTCGCAAAACGTCTACAAAGTTAAAGGACATCACTCATAATTTCGCAAACATGTTATTGTGAATATTTTTCCTCCTTTTTTTGTCACTCGATTATATACAGAGTGGTTTTTTGTTCACCATATTTTCACTAAGCAACTTTGAAAATTTGTATACATTTTAAACCGTCGTCTTGTATTGTGAACAAAAAACCACTCT
>JAQIXN010000575.1:0-34054 GCA_034698145.1 Proisotoma minuta
ATTTTTTTTTATATAAAATAATAAAGGCGAGTTATAGTAGTATAAAAATCGTAAAATTAAAAAAAAAATATATCATAAAAAATATATATATTATAACAGTTCAATAATTTTGAATCACTCATTAAAAATCTACAAATCTAAATCTGAATCCAAAGCAAAGTTGTCGATTTGTTTGATGATCTCTTTTGTCTGGAGAACGATGAAACGTAAGCTGGAAGTAAAATCTTTTGGCAATGGCTTTAGTTGACTTTCAGCCGCTTCCGCAAGTTTTTGGCATGGCCTGCCATCCACTTCTTTGCAGCCAAATTTAAAACTCAAAATTAGAATTTTTTGGATAATTATCTATCTACATTATTAGGCGAAGCACTCTCAATGTCTGTCTGCCTTTCAAACGATTTCACCTAGTGTTTTGAAACTTGATACGCATCGTCATCATGATAAGGTCATGAAGGCCAAATTAAAAATGCCACGAAACAAATCCCAATGCCCTTTACAACGGTTTGAAAATGTCTAAAACTCCTTTCCTGAATTTTAGTCTAAAATCAAGACTTTTAAATCTAAACTTACTTTGTTCCTCACTACTTCTCACTCCTGAAATTGTATCGTGCAGAGACTGAATGATAAGTTGAAGTCGTTCATCCCTCAGATGAGTTGCACAATCCGTTTCAATTGTTGCAATTGCAAAATTTAAAATCTGAAGTGCACGCTCATGAATTCCTAAAAAATAATGTATTCTTCTGTAAACCGATGTAAAGACCTTAGGGATAGGGCGAAGCAATCCGGCATTTTGACATTAAACCGTTTAATTTAAACGGCATAGGCTAGAAGACTTATCTTTGAAGTTGAGAGATCATCCTTACGAGTATGGAATAGTGTTGATACTTGATAAGTTGATGCAAAGTTTCAGATTAAGTCAAGAGTTGTTATCGAGTCTCGATTATTAATTAAAGGAACAGACAGAGAGACAATTGAGACAAATGCTTCGCCCCATAAAAATAAAAATGTAAACCTTCAGCAGCGTAAGCTAGTCCTTCAGAAATTGCCACTTTAGCAATTTTTTGTTGTGTCTCAAATTTATTTGCCACTGTAGTTGGTGTTGGCATTGGTGTTTGCACTGGAAGCTGCGGAATCTGCGGAATCTGCCAGAGTTAATTTCATTGAGTAACTAACTAATTTCTCTAATTAACTATAGTTTAATTAGTATTTACCTCTGGCACCTGCAACGGATTCTGGAGCGTGTGAATTACACCGGTAAGAAATGCAGGATTCCAATGCGGCATTGGCCCTTCTCCCATTCCTTGGTGATGCATCACTGAAAAAATATAACCACCAAAAGTTTAAGGTTGCAAACCGATATAAGAGAGAAGTGAAAATTAGAATATTTCTTTGAAATCTATCAGAGAGAGAACAAAAATCCAGCATTTTTTTATGGAGAAGTTTTTCTAATCATTTAAGTTAAAGCAAACAGTATATTGAGAAACAATTTGTAATTAAGTAGTAAATTAAAATGTTCAACTTAATTATTACTTGGAGCCATAAATCTCTGCATATCCTGAATTTGTTGATGATGTTGAGCTCCCATCGGCAGATACGTCTCGATTGGGCTTGGTCCATACATTCGTAGGTGTGGCGGGTGCGGTCGGTATCCATTCTGCAAAAGTGGTGGTCCTCCAAAATGTCCCTGAAAGTGGATAAAGACAAGAAATTTTAGTAACATTTGAAGGGGACGTAATCAAGTATAGTGACTATTTGAATATATCAAAAGGAAGATTCAAAAATCCAACATCATTTTATGGAATAGTTTTTTTCATCATTTAAATTAAAACAAATTAAATTCTCGAAATATTTAAGCTGACCTGTCCCATTGGCATTGGTCCAAAATTTGGTCGCGGTAGACGATGAAAATGCCCAAGATTCTGCTCGTGAAATTGAATTTGGCGAAGATTTCGACTTTCGTAAAACACAGCACCAGATCCGGGCCCTGGCGTTGACAACAATCCCATAGCATTGCCAGAAATTTGGAGTGGTGGCCCAGATTGATATTGATTTTGTTGCGGCGGCCGCGCATCAACATTTTTGAAAGAACCAGTGAGCATTAGACAATTGCGTGGGGCATTTTTCTCAAACTATTTGGGGAAAAAGAAAAGAGAGTATTTGTCAATTTGAAAATTTTAGGACAATTTGGCTTCAAAGGTTTTGTCAATTTCGGCCAAATTTCCACTTAAAAACTTACAAACTCTAAATTTTGATCCGTCACAGGTTTAATAATCAGTCTCCGTCCATAAATATCCTTGGTGTTCAGCTTATTGTACATTTGCGTTAGAGAGGTCGCAGATTTGACAACGACGAGGCAAAAGCCCTTAGACTGACCATTTCCATTATTTTCGAAAATTTTGACGTGGAGCACATCATTCACGCCAATGTCCTTTAATAGCTCGCTAATTGTGTGGTCAGTGACCCACTAAGGACAAATGCATAATTAAAAGGACAATTGAAAATTAAGACGAAAAACTTACGTAAGCCAAGCCTCCGATGTAAAGCTGATAGACAATTTTCGATTTCGGAGGAGATTTAGCCGTAAGTTTCATTTTGCAGGCTAACGACGGTTTGTCGACACTTACGGACTTTGGGCGCCGTTGTCGTTTGTGGTCGTAATAACAATCCTCACATTCGTCCTGAAATTTTATTTGTTTTAAAACAAACAACTTATTGAAGTGATCGAAAAAATATAACTTACAGAGCTTATATCCATTTTTAACACAACACAATTAATTTTAATTGCAACTAAATCTAATTTTTCGGCGACCGATCAACCAACAAACAAATGAAAACGAAAATGCAAAAATGGCGCATTTATTTTTCTGGGAAGCCAAGTCAATTTAAATAATTAAACACAAGGACTTAAATATCGTCACAATTATTTTAAACAATTGTACATTGTTAATTTTCTTATCTGAACCTGCATTACACTCACCCAAGAAGCATGGCGAGTCGAAAGTAAGTTGAAGTATAAAAATGTGTCGATTCTGACAGCATTTGAAATTTTTGACACTACTAATGACACCCAAGTGACATTTTTAATAGCTATGGACCCCAGGGTGACGTTGCCGAAAATTTATTCAAGGCATACGTCGGGAATTTACCCAACTACATCGTCCAGGGGGATATTGACCGTATTTTTGAAGGCCTCAAGGTAAGTTATTCAACAGCTTGTATAAAATCGACATTTTGTTTTACGTTTTGCGTTTTTACGTCACATACAGATTAGGAGTACTCGACTTGTGCACGATAAGGAAATGGGCAACTTTAAAGGCTTTTGCTACGTCGAATTTGAAAGTCGACAGGATTTGGAGGAGGCGATTAAACTTGATGGTTCACTAATTAATGGAAGGGCCATCAAAGTGAAAAAACATCCATGAAACCCAATTACTATTTTCGTAAAATTATGTATTGTTTTTAGGTGGATTATGCCGAAGGAAAGGGATCTGGCAGAGGACGCCGTGGCCCACCGGCTGCCCCGTTCCATGATCCGAGACCAAATCCTAGCAAGGCTGGCGAACATCGTTCGACCAGCGTTGGACATGGCAACGAACGGAAAATGTTGGGTCACGGCCATCGAAATGGCTATGCTCATCGCGGCGGAAATGGAGATCAAGGATTTAAGAGACAAGATCCAGAAAAGCATGGGGCAGGGCATGGGGCTAGTGTTGCAGAGTCGTCGAATCCGACTCCGGGTGAGTTTGACTCTTAAATTTTGTCATTTTTTTCGATTTGTAATTTGAAAATTTAAAAGTTACATCTAATTTCGTCCAATTCGACTTTCAAATGTTTGTTATTATTTTGTTAATCAATTTTAATTTTTTTAAGTTAAATAAAGTAAAGTTAAAGTAAAGTAAGTAAAGTTAAGTTAAAAGTTAAATTCAGAATTTTAACTGTTCCATTTCTAAAACTGTAAAAACTGTAGACTGTAAAAAAAAGTTATGAAACAACTTTACTTTATGGTCAGGACAAGTCATTTTGCATATTAAATTCGTGTTACCCGTCAAGTTTTTTTCTGAAAATACACCCCGTCTATATTTTTGACATTTTGTGACCGTTTAGGTCAACGCCAAGTATTCGAATTTGGTACTGTTTAACGCTTTTTGAAGACATTTCCAACGATACCACATTTACCGTATGTTGTAACTAAAGATTTTGATGCGCGGTGGTCTCTGGCCTTGAAGCGCCCCACCGATAGCGCCCATTTTCCAATTTAACCTGCGTAGTAGCATTATTAGGTTTGTGTCTGAAGACAGAACACAAAAAATTTATCTCGTTCGAATGTTATCGAGAGACCAACGGACAGAAAGACAGACGACTTGTGCAAATGCATGAAGTTGTTTCACAACTTAATAAACTAATCCTAAGTAATCAAATTTCTTCCAGGGCGTCGTCCTTTGAATCTGCTTCCGCGATCTGTGGGGGTTCCACTTAACACTGGAATGGATCCATCAAACTGCTCCAGTCGATCTGAATCCATTTTTGGCGGAGCTCGCCCTCGAGAAGAAAATTTGCAGAAACGAGAATCCAACTGTTCGGATTAATTTAATTCAACTCAAAATACGCTTTATTTATTTTTTACTCATTTAACACATTTATTTAATGTCAATTCTTACAATTTTACTTTAACTTTCATTATTAGTTTTAATTGTTAGATTTCTCACTAGTTATAAGGCGAATCTCAACTCTAAAAAATGCCTCTAAATTTTAATTGTTAAATCTTAATAAAACAGATTTCTCCGTTAAAGTGTTAAAGCACCTTTCAAGTTTTAATTCTACTCGAGCAAAAAGTTGAAATGTTTTGGGTAGGGAAAGTATTTTAGTTTTCCGAAAATAGCTTTTTTATTTAACGCGGAGCCAAGACAACAGATTTCATGTAATGTAAATTCTGTGTTCTCATCTCGTAATTTGACCAGTAAAATGTGTTGGTGAAAACTTTCGAGTTGTCAACCGATGTCTCGCCCCATTGTAAAAGATATTTTTGGAAAACTTTTAAGATCTCGATTTGTACACCGAATTTTTAAATTTGGACCGAATTGGAAAATTTTGAAAGAATTTAAAATTTGATTCCATTGTTTGCCATCAGTTGCCATTTAATGGGTCGATTTTGATTTAAAATTGATTTAAATTTCTGATATAAATTCCCAGTCTTTGTAGATTTCATTTTGTGTTTTGATATATGAAATTGAAGTTGCATAAAAGTTGTAAAATTTAAAATTCGTTCTCTGGGTTAGTTTTTTGTTAGTTTGGTGTTAAATGGTGTTAGTAATTTGCGAAGTAGAAAACAAGTGTTTCTGTTAATTTTCGAATATTGACCCGTGTATCTTTAGTATAATACTTGGCGGTAATTGTTTGGCGAAAATTTCAGGTATTGGATAGGATTAGATGTACGGCTAACGAAGTATAGTTTAGAAGGATTTTGGGTAAAACAGCTTATTAGGGCGACATCTGGCAGATTTAACAATTTGCTTCTACAAAAGGCCACTTTGCTGAACATTTGTGGACATTCGATTCTCATATTTATTTTATGTTTTCTATATTATCATTTTTTATCATATCTTTTACATGATGGAGTTTAACAAGTTTTCTGGCTAGAGTTTTAATTCTGTCGAAGTTCCGTAAATTTTTAGAAAATTTTACCTTTTTTTATTCTCTGGGAACTTGTCTAACAATGCCATCTTGAGGAATTTTATAGTTTTCACAACCTTTAACCTTTCAAAAGGAATGTCAACAGTTTTTAGCCTTCTAAAATTTCAGTTCTGCCACTTTTTTTTAGCAACATCTCACTGTTTTAAATTCTCCGATCGCCCTTTTAACAACTCCATCTAGCGGAGTGTTGTGACTTTTGAATTCTAACCGTTTCTAGCCCGCTAGAATTTTATACCCATTGTTTTTAAAACTTGTGCTGCAGCATTTTTACCATCCGTGCTCATTTTTACTACGCTATCTAAGAACTATTTATATTTATTATCTTTCAATTTCTAGCCTGCTAGAATTTTCTATCGCGTATAGCAAATTTTAACAACGCCATCAGTCAACCCCAAAAAGCAGTTTTCCCTTAAATTTAGCACATTTACTATTTAACAACATTTAGAGACATTGAAGAAGAGAAAAGATTCAAAAATGCACATTATTATTATCTTAAAGTTTGAAGCTTAAGTTTTTTTCTGCTCGTTGTTCCGTTTTCTGCCTTTAAAATTGTCTTAAATGTTTCTATATAAAAATTAAAATCTCACTTCTCTTCCTAAAAGAGCAAAAATATCCTAAAATTTCTACATTTCTAAAAGACTACGCCCAGTGTCCAAATTCTGATGTTTGATATTCCCGGTAAAGTTTCAGTCGGATACCGGAGTGTTTTTTTAAATTTCAGGAAGGTTTTCAATTTTGATCCTAATTTGGATTTTTGAAAGATTCTGATTTCCAAATTGGCAATTCTATTTCTGATAATTTTGGCTGAGTGCATGATTGCTGATATTTTCTTTTTGTTTGATTAATTTATCTTTTGGTTGCTTTTTAAGATTATTTTTTTTAAATTAGTTGTGAATTATTTGAGAAGTTTTCCCGCTCGTTCGTTTGCTGTTTTGATTCTTACTTCGTTTGATGTCGCCTGAAAATAAAACACAAGAATTAGCGATCAAGTAACAAAGGTTGAAATCTTAGCGTGCCCCGGTTTTCAATTAAATTTTATCAGCCGTTAAAAGATTCTCAATAATTTATCTAACTTGGATACATTTTCACCTAGAGTTTAAATCTCTTAATTAAATTGGTCTGAGATGGGGTCTCATGAGCATATGTACGTAAAAATTTATAGGTCGCCGTTTCAAAACGTATGTACATAGGATCAAGGATGGGCGAATAAAAAGTCATAATTTTAGCTTGGCAATTACCTTGAGATTTATGCGATCGAGCTGTCTGTTCTGGTTTTCGATTTCTGAGCCCATGTCGATGGCCATATTTCGAAGATTACCCACCATCGTCGACACTTGAGCCATGTTTCCCTCCATTTCCTCCTCACGCGCATCGTTTGTTATCCTACAGAGTTAATAAGAAATTTCAGTTAAATTATTTAGTTGTACAAATTCGTCTACTGGAATTTTAAGCTGTTCAATGTGGAAATGGTTCAAATTTTTAAAATTGTTCCTTACTTTGCCACGTAGCCTCCGTAGGCGGGGATATTTCCATCACAAACTCTGACGGGTTGACTATTGCACACTTTCCCATCCTCATTCCCCTTCCATGTCTTATCATCCTCCTTAAAGTCCTTGGACCTTTGAACAAATTAATGCAATTAAATAATCTGTGAAAGGTCAAAGGTCATTGCCCTCACTCACTTGTTGCAGGGTAATACGCAAAGTCCACAACATTTTTCCATGCCTTGCAAATTCTTTTCTGCTTCTCGCATGTCTTCGTTTATTTGAATCATCCCTGACTCAATGTGATCCAATTGTTCTGAAATTTGAAAATTTCGAAATTACTTTTAAAATGTGTATAAGAAAAATAAATATAAATGTTACCTCCTTGGTCATCTAAAGCGACCAGGGTTCGAATGCCGGCTTCTTTGCTCTACAATAAAATACAGTATGCATACAAATTTGTATGGAATTCAAACATGGATTGTTGGATTTGTTTGTTCAATTACAATTTCAAATATGGACGTTCACAAATAAAGTGACAGACGGATAATGTATTCTAATTTGTTTTTAAACTCACCTCTTCGCAAAAAGCCAGCATTCTCCTCGTGCTGTCAAGTGACTTTGAAAAGAATTTCAATTAATGTTTCCATTTTAAATTTAGATTTCATATTGTTAATTAGAATTAGTATTTACCTCATCGGTGACCTGATTGGCCTTGAGTTGAAGTGACTCCACTTCAGACATGGGCTCATTTTCTGGAGGTGGCGGAGGAGGCATTTTGAATTTTATTAAGAGACGACCACCTGCTGCAGAGCAAATAAACCACAAATTAATGGCATTACTCTTCATCAATTGACTAATTACTAAAGGTTTTGTTGACTGAGAGTAGGCAATTAGAGACAATTGGATTATTTATATATTTATATAGCCGTTCGGGCAAAAACAAGGAAAATTCTTTCGAGTAAACACTTAAATTTGCATTCGTGAAGGAAAGTATTATAGGAAAAGGAACGGAATGAATATTTAAAATACTACTTAGCGAAAGGAGATTAATCATTTTGTTATGAGGACATGCAAATGGCAATGAAACGGTTTCATTTACGTACATACGTGATGGGGAAAATAAAAACAAAATGACCATGTTTTATTTATAAAATTCGGTTAATTTTTTAAAGAAAGAATTAAATTAAATAGCCATAATACTTATAATGTGGAGAAAGTTCCAAAAAAAATAAGACGACTCGGAGAAGTTGAGAAAAATACGTATATTTTACCAGTTGAAAATTTCTTTGAACTGCAGATAGAATTTTAAACTTGGGAATTATGCTTTTCAACTTTAAAACACTTAAATTATTATTGAAGAAAGTAATTATAAAACTTTTAAACCACAAAAGTTCTTGGAAATCTCAACTCATTTCTTTCAAAATTAAACTTTTCTCTCAAGTAAAGGCATGTTCTCCGAGTCAAGCAACAGTTTAATAATTACAAATCCATATACTCATAAACCATAAAATTTTCCCAAAACTTAAGCTTTCTCTTCCAATCTCCCAATACTTTCTTAATAATAATGTCCAAGTATATATTACTTACCTTGCTAATTATTGCTTAGCGAAAGGGATATTATTTAGAATTAGCACTTAAGTAGAATTAGTTTGGGTGTGTTTTCTTCTTACAAAAATAGTTTGTGTCTAGAATGTATTTAGGAGAGAGGAGTGACCGTGTCGTATCTGCGTTCGAGGAGGGAGTGAGCACTTTCTCTAAGGTGAAAGTGGGTTACGTCATCACCCAAACCTCTAAACTATCGATCCGCTTCGACTCAACAAAATGAGGGGAAAACATGGACAACAACTGTTCAGAACTTTCTCCGGATAAAGAGGGAAAGGTAGGGATGGATGGTCCGGGGAATTTTGTCTATCTTTTTTTTTTATCTATTTGGTGGTATTTGGGTGGTGGTGAGTTAAAGCGGATGCCACCAACAAACTCATTACTTTTCTCCGTGGGAATTGAGACGGAGAGTTGAAAGGAGAAGAGTACTCAACTTTCACCAAATGAAATATGATATGAACGATTGTATTATACATTTATATGTACAGGGTGTAGAAAAATAACAACATTTGACTTTAATGTACTGCCACTTAAATTGTGTGTTTGGCTTAATAGCTCATTTCTGCATACATATTTACATTTTATAGTTTGTCTCACTATTTATGTAATATTTATTTGCAAATACATAAATTTTGCATGCTTAGGTCAAAATAAAGTCGCTATTGTAAATGAATACAATCTTTTTTTTTTTTTTTTAAACCGAAAATGTTATATTTTTATTAAACATGAATACAATCAAACATTGTCATGGTCACGCAGTCAAGAAAAATGTCATTATTAAGAGCAGTTTTAAAAAAATTCTAAAGTCATATTCTGACCCCAGAAAAAGTTCATCGGTCAAAAAAGGTTAAGTATAGAAAGTTAGCGGACACTTTGGTATCCTCCTTCAAGGCCCTCCTTGCTCATCACAATTTGCCAAAGTTGTCCCTTTCGTGATTTCCATAATCCCATGAAAATTATGAGATAAACGGTCCAAATCCGACGGAATTTTTCTCCATACTTGGGTTCGAGTTTTGGCCAAGATTTCTCCATATTTTCATACCAGGCTTTGTATGTTAGGTAGTAATTGTAACCCATATTATGCCTGTTAAAAAATAATTGTAAGACGTTTCGAAAAAAAAGACAAAAAAAAAATTACCAATCCTCAATAACAAAGAGTCCATCAGTTGCTTGAGCAATTTCAGAATGATGTGGGAAGTAACCATTGACAAAAATATGTTTATGGATCCAAATGCTGTTATGGGGCGTGGATCTGTAGAGCAAGCCAAGATGGTTTTAATGAAAAGAAGTAGGAAGCATAATGTTTTTAAGAACTATATACATAGTTAAACCCACCTGTGACTAATTCCCATTGTATGGAGAAGAAATAGCCCATTATCCTTTAGACAACGATTGGCAGTTTTGAAATAATCGCCATAATTTCTACCACCTACATGCTCGAACATTCCTAGAACATTCCGAACATTTTATAACATAAAAATAATATTTTAATGTTTAATAAAATTTCGTAGATATCTTCAATTTTCATATTAACAACAAAGTTTTCCAAAAATAATATAAATGAGCATTTTTTAATGCTTCAATTTTTGCAAATACTTGAAACTTGATGGGAAATTCAAAAATCGCATTTTGGAGCTTGGGCATTATTCCCATTTTATGCATTGTTTTAAAGGCACAAGTACGTTTTCATTAAAATCAGGCTTTACCAACGCTAACGATAGCATCAAACTGTTCATCTATCGTCCGATAATCTGCCAACCGGAATTCGCATGGAAGTCCCGTGCAAAGTTTTTCACAATACTTCTTTTGTTCTTTGGACACGGTGTAACCCACGACAGAGACGCCGTAATTTGTCGCCATGAACTTTGAAAGGCCGCCCCAACCTGAGCTCAAAGATTTAGCATATTACTAATTGAACTAAAATGAATTAGAAAAAAAATAAACAAAAAATACCGGGCCAAAAGGCCGACCCAACCTGAGCCAATATCAAGAAGGCGCATTCCAGGTTTGAGTTGCAATTTAGCCGCAATCAGGTGAAGCTTAGCTTCTTGAGCTTCCTGAAGTGTTTTGGCATCTTTCCAGTAGCCACTGAGGAAATTGTAATTAATTTTAACCAGCAGAAAAACTTCTATAGCGTCTCCCAATTTGTAAACGGTTTTTAACAATTAAAACCGATAAACAGACATCCTGTTCTCACAAAATGATTTATTTATTACCAAGAATATTGCATAGTCTTCCCAAACATTGCTTCCCAAATGTCCCATCCTGAAAAGTAAATTCAATTTGTATTAGCCTTTTCTATCTAAAACTCGAGTGCCGAGTTCGAATCTCACCAATATCATAATGCTCCCTCCCAACTTCCCAAGCTCTTCTCGGTGTCTGAAGATTAAACCATGTGAAAATTCCATTCAACGGATGTTCCAACTCTTTGACATTGCCGCTCTTTAAAAGTTGGGTCGCGCAACCCACGTGATCTTTGATCTCGTACTCCTTAGCCACCCATCCATCAATGTAGCCCTCGGACCAATATTTAGCGACACGGATATAAATATTGTCGTCTTTTATTTGGGGATCAATGTCTCTAGGTCCGTTAATTTCTAAACCGAATTTTCGAATTTTCCGAGCCACAATTTTTTTAGTGATCGGGAGAAAGACCCATGCGAAAAAGCCGATGAACGAAGCCCAAAGCTCGTAAATTAGAAAAAGAGTGTAGACGCAAATGTCTGTAAGAAGATCCATAATTTAGTATTGTTGTCGTCTCTGAGTTTCATGGACAACTGCAAAAATTTGGGCGACGTGGTTAAGATAAAATGTTTGTTGAATAAAATCATGATTTTGTAAACAGGTTCATATCCCGTCTTTAGATATAAAAGTGGGAAATTAAGTTTCGGTTTTTAATTTGTTATTGAATTTCCTTTTCACAAACACATTATTCATGAACAAAGAAAAATAGATTTCTTCAAGCGGTTTTCCAGTGATAATGTTCCATAAACAGATGAGATATTTCCATGTTAAATTGTCATTGAAAACTTGTTGAAAGCTTTTATCCTGTGACTAATGTAATTGAGTAAAGGGTTACAAAAGGGACCAAACTACCCCCCATAATCTAAAGAAGGGCTAACCTTTGACCGGTAAAGTCATGATTTCCAAGGAGATAGGGGGCCCTTAGCTGGACCTCGGATGAGGCTTTATTAACATGCATTAAAAGTTTCAGGTGGCTTGGTCAAAACTATCTGGAGCTAATATTTAGTTATGGCATTTGATTCTCAACATAGTCGTGACATATAGGTACATATGTATGTAGTAATTTTAACGGCAGACTTTAATTTGTGAACTCATTCGACAGCTTAAAATTACATTTTTAAAGAAAATTTGAGCAAACAGAGAAGATAGGAATTACTGTCTGTAATTCTATAGATTTAATATTGAAATTCAAGTAAACTTTTGGAATAACCCAATTGAAGATAAAACAGGTTAAGTGGTTAGGGTCTTGGGTTATTTGGTCATTATATAATATGCAAATTATTTAAAATACTGGCATGTTTAGTGCATGGAGAAATTAGTGGACCCGTTAATGTTTGGATTACAAACATAAAATTTGCCTACTTATACAAGGCACAATAATTTGTACAATAACCTGTTTTCTAGTAACCTTGGCAAAATTCTGGAGGAAAATGTTGGGTTTATTGTTATTATTTTTATTATTAATTATTTCCCTGGGGTTATATAGATGAATTTCAGATATTCAATTGACAAAAGGAATTAAATTCTTTGTACCTGGGCTAAATCTATACACCATTATATAATAGAAATATGTGTTATAATATTTCTAATTTTTTGTCGACCTTTCCAAGGTTTATTATTTTGCATGCCTGCAGGTCTGCATGTCTGTTCTTTTTAGCTACTTATTGTTTATGAGATAAATACAAATATTTTGAAAATCGCAGATCATGTTGAATAAGTATACAAGACAGGCATTAAAGTATTCTTTAATTTTGAGATTGTTGAATGTATGAACTTGATGTATATTTCATACATTTGTAATTTAATTGGCCATTTTATGACTATTTATATATTTTTCATTATAAATATTCAATATTCAATAGTTTCTTGGAGACAAATTTGTCACCCAGTAAGGTCTGCAATTACGTATTGCAATTTGCAATTACTGCATTTCCTTCCGCCCATTAATCGCAATGTAAACCCAGCTTCAGATGAAAGTTGAAGTAGTTTTGTAAACCAGTTTTTGAACAAGTATATACTGATTTGTAATTTTCTATATTTGAAAGAATTGTTTGCAAACACAGCTGAAAATTGGAATTATTACCAGTAAATAATTCTTACTCAAAATATCATATAATTATGGTTTCATATACATTTTACAAGTTGTTTGTATTAACTCTAACACTTGAAATTTATTGCGGCAATTTATCCGCTAAAATCTACAAAATACAATCAAACAATACTTTAAGCCGTTTAGATATCCAACCAAATTCAAGCACAACGATTGACAATGTAAAGAATTTGAAGATGGAATGCAGTGCAATGTTTCCAATATTCTGGTCTTACATTGGGAAGAGAATGAGCCTTCACAATGCAGGAGAAATTGGTAACGTTTTTTTAAATAAGTAAACTGTTGAGACGGGGAAAGCAACCGAATGAAAATTGGAGCATTTAGCCTTAAATGCCATGCTTTTAAGGGCTTATCTTATATCTTGATCTGAGTCTACAAAATGCTTTAGCCACCGCTAAATTATGCAGCAAAAACTGCACAAAATTTATATCCATTTTGCGTTATTTTTGTCTTAGTTAACAAAGGAACAGATTACATTGCAACAATCAACATTTACCAATTAAGCGAGCGTCATTCTGGAAAGTACATTTGCACTTCTGCTCTAACAAATGATACATGGGTATTTTTTGACATTCATGTACCAAGTTGGTAAGATTGCACTTATTTAAATTAGCTGTGACAAATTTATGAATTTTTTTCTAGAACAAAATTTGGAAACTGGTAAAGAAACTAAAAAAAATATATTTTCAAAACATATTCAGTATGCTCTGAAAGAATTTGTAAATAACTAGGAGGAAAATCCGGATAGAAAATAAAATTATCTTCGTCTGGTTAAAAAGGATTTAGTGGAATCAAGCACTTCAAACATTTGGTCTTTTGCTTTGGAATTCAAATCGATCTTAAGTATTCTATGCAAAAACACTCTGTCTGTCTGATTTAGCCTTTAATCAACATGCATTAAAAATATGGAGTTTGTGACTTTGAGCAGAATTGAACTTGTCGTATTTACATGAGAACAAGAAAAAAAGTTAATACTTTCCCGTATAATTTTAAGTTTTTTTTTCTCTAAATTGATTTTTATTCACATTTAAACAATATGAAATATTTTGTAGCTGTTTCCTCTCTTGGATTACATCCACCAGCTTAAAGTTTATTTTTATCCACGTAGCAAATTGTTAGTGGATGGGCTGGATAAAAAAAATATTTTTTCAAGGAATTCTTGGAAGTTCTGCTATTTTTGTACATGTGCTAACTTTTAACTCTAAATTCTTCCCCTTACACCCTATTTTCTCTTGCTTAAAAAATCCAGGCTTTAGCTGTTTTAATACTTGGCTGCGGAGGTTGGAGAATTTTGGATCGTTGTATGTCATGTCCTCTATTTTTATACTGGAAGGGGAAAGAGTTCTTTTAGGACAGTGCTCGAAAAATGAGAATTTTTGTGGATAAAAACCGCTTCGGTTGTTAAATAATTCGGGACGTTGCAAAGTGAATTTGTTAAAGCAAATCAAGCAAAAAGCAAAGTTATGATTTTATATTTTTTTGTCAAAATTTGTTTAGTGATTGTCAAACAAATTCAACTCTGTATTTCATTTAACTTTGCATTCTTTCACAATGACATCTGGCTAAAATATTATAGGTTCTTGCTTTATAATGCCTCATTTAAAAAAAATCTCAATATGAACCGAACCCTGACACAAATTAACTAAACGACGAAGCGACAATGACATTAACCAGAAGAGGTTTACAGTTAAATTTTTTGTCGCGTTTTTTGCCCCTGAAAGATTAAATTGGCATCACAAATGTAAGTGCCCGGATTGGATTCTTTTCCGGAGTTTTTTCTTCCATTTCTTCTTTCCAAGAAGTTGAAGAAGGGGAAGATCAAAGTAACATCAGTTCTTAAGTGGAAGCCAATCGGATAACAACACACAAAAAGTCTCAATCAGTGGAATCAAAAATGGTAAGTTTGAGTTTTGGATAAGAATTTGTTCATTGGCTATTTTATGGGAAAGTAAGTTCTTTCTGTCCATCGATCATCGCTTTCAAGTTCTGAACTCCCTTTAATAACAATACGTTTTGGTGGTTTTCATGGAATATAAATTTCCTCCTTATTTTTCGTTTTTTGACTACTCCGTTTGTCTGTTTGTATTTTCCCATTTCACGTCCATCCATAGATAGTAAAAAAAATGTACCATTTAATGGTTAAATATTAAAATTTACTCGATTGAAACCGAGTGCAATTAAAAAAACTTTAATATTTTGAAGGAGTACAAAGTTCGTCAAGAGTCTCACTCCCTTCTGGAGAAAATGTTTGCGACACACGCCGTCCATGGCGTCATCTCGTCCTCAAATGTCCCTAATCTGTTGAAACAATTCAACTCCGAGATTGAACTGAGCCCGGGGGAATTTGAGAGCCAGGTTGGAGGAATTACAGGAGAAGTTGGGGATGGTAAGTGAAAATTACAATTGAATGAAAACAATTTTTCGCTTTTTTTAATTCTCGATAACATTTTTTTTAATTCTGACAGAAAGATTATTTAAATGTAATTAATATAAAATTGACGACATCTAACGGATTTTTAGACAGCTATTTGTTAAAATCTGGCATTTTATACAAACAAGTCTTTGTTCACTTAAATTAATATCCGTATTGTTTTTTTTGTTTTTTTTGTTTTTTTTTTATTTGCAGAAGTGGGTGGTTTGGACTTTGACAGCTTTGAGAAAGTGATGATCCACTATTTGGTGAAGCAGAGCAGGAAGGAGAGCAATGAATTTGGACACAAAAATGTCATCCGACTTGCAGATTTTGATACTCCTTAAACTTTTCCAGAAATATTCAAAATTCAGGGACTAGCAACCCCAGAATAAAATTTGGCTGATTACCCTTACAATTTAAATTTCCTTCTACAAATAAAGCTTTGCCGTGTTTTTTGTCTTTGTCGTATTTATTTGTAAATGCCATGTCATCAAAAAATTGTCTGCCCCTGGATTTCTTAAAATCATTTTTGATTGTTCCAAATTAGCCGCTTTAAGATATGCAGAAGACACTTTATTTCAATTTATTGCAGGGTTCAATAAATTAACAAATAATTATTGCTGTGAGCTTGTAATGAAGCTATTGCATTTTTTGTGAGGGTTCATTTTGGATCCGGAAGGACAGCTGAAAGTTTTGGCAAATCCATCAGAATTCTGAAGACTTCCTAAAACTCTGTAACGGCCGGGAGTGTGGGAAGATGATTCCAGCTCATCAGCCAACCATTCATCCGGACCATTTACGCACCACATCTAAAAAAAACAAAATTTAATTTAAATGCAGAATGTTTTAATAAGACATTCAACATTAATTCAGAATTTTAATCTTTTGTAACAATTTAAAAACCTTCAACCCAGAATCTTATAAAAATGCAATGTAATGCATGCCAATTTTAAACACAAAATTTGTATAAAAATTGCGATATACCTAGGTATAACGTATTCAAATATTTTCACTTAAAATTGTCCAAAAAATTCCTTACATGAGCAAAGCTAATGAAGAAAAGTTGTCTTTGATTAAAAATGTCCAGACCCGCTAACTTTCTTTCGTATTCATTTTGAATTTGAAAATTGGCGCCGGCGCCATCTTCAGCTCCACTTCCGGTTCCAACTTCCAAAAGTTTTTGATATGCCGCATATGCTGCTGCAAGTCCCAAATGATCTGCCAAATTTTCTGACCTCGTTCGGAGACCATTGACCCTGGAATTTGGGCCCAGACTGGGAACATGGTATGAGGAATAATGAGACTCCAAACAGGACCAATATTCCTCTAGGCTTTTTACTAGCCCTACTTTTATCCATCCTGCAAAAGGTTAAATTACAAATGTGCGGTTAAATTACAAATGTGTACTTAGGTGTAATATGTTACTATATAAATAAATACCTTCAATATTCACACTGTGAGAAATTTCGTGGCTATATTCATGGAAATATATTCATTATAAATATAAGAAGAAATATAATATATTCTTGGAAATATATGTACCCTATTATTGCCCCTATTCCACCAAAATTTATTGATCTAAAAAATTAGTCAAACTCTTAGCTTGGAATTCAGCATTTGAAGGAGCTCCTTTCTTAATTTAATCAACTTACAGTGGAACATTGTGACGATAAAATGGAGGTTGAAGGAGTCCAATTGGGAAATCTAAAATTTAAATATTTGGACAAAGCTTAAAATACTTCTTATTTTTGGTGTTTAAACTTTTGACACGCACTTATAGAATTTCTCGCAGTATCATAATATGCATAAGCTTCTCCAATATTTGCCCATGAAATTCCACTCCAACTGCATAAATATTAAATAATATATAATTTTAATGGGAATTTTTAAAAATTACCAGTCTCCATCAAAAGGCTGTCGAAGACTGATGAGCGTCTTGTCAAACAGCCAAAATCTCATTTTTATGTATTTCTTGAGATAAAAGTCTTCGTCTTCTCCAAATTGTAGCTAGGAAATTTAAAGAAAGTAAGGAATATTTTAAATAGATATTAAGTTATTACAATCATTTGCTTTCGCAAAAAATAAATAACACAAACAGCTTAGTATGTTCATTTGAATCGATTTTTTTTTCCAAAAAGAAAAGCAATGCCTTTAAAAATGATTCCATTAAAAAATATAATCTCAATTTTTTCCCTAATAATTTAAGTTTAAAAATTCTTACATCTTCGTAAAAATGTTGAACTGCACTCCCATTATGAAACGATCCCGGATAACCGATACAGTGTTTAAGTGTGTTCAGCTTTCTGCTAATCCCAAGGGGAAATAATGCTGGCCCTAGGGCTTTATTGCTTAGCAACTGCTCCATTCCCAGCCGAACGTGTTCCACCATTTCTTCAACTTCACCCTTGGAACTGAGATCAGTGACGTCTTTAACTATTTGGCTTCCGAGAGCCAAGGAATAACCATCTTTTACCACGGTTGCGCATGTTGAAGCTCTGTAGAAATAAACATGAACACATTAAGAATTAAAACTCTTATGGTTAGTTTTAGGGGAAAAAATAATTGTTACGAAGTAACTTTTAGCGAGATTTTTAGTCAAAATTCTAACTTTTGAATTTGATCTAATGGGTTCCCAAAATTAACATTTAGGCCGAAATTGAGCTGAGCATGCTTACATACAAAGCTTTAAATCCCTAAGGCAAAATGTTCCAAAAAAGTTATCGCGAAAGCGAGTAATCGAGTTCGAAGATGGGCAAAAGGGCTGATATGGTGGGAGTAGGATTTTTTTTTAAATTGATACGAACGAATGAACGAAAACGGTTTAATTTTGCCAAAATTATTTGAAAATGGTCCTTAAGGGCTATAATAAATTTTAGAAAGTAAGTTTGCATGCAAAATGTCAATGGGACCATGATAACTTAAATTAAATTAAATGGCAACCAAACGTATGTTTCGCTGTCGTATAAACTTTTTATAAAAAATCAATTAGTTACCTGGAGGGGATCCTTTTCATTCCATAAACAACGTTGTAGAAATTAAAATTTAGTCTCCGAAGCGCATGCGTAGTTCCCGTAGTAAACGTGACGAAGAGCCGCCAAAGCAGATAATTGGCTACAGTTGTGGGGGTCGTTGTGAGAAGTAGTGGGGTTAGGCCGCGGACGTAGGACACGTCAGATGCAAACAATCGCTCGTCTTCCGTCAGCTGAACGAACGTCGAGCTGAATACTTGGTTCAGAAATTTCAGCCAGCTTATCTGCAATTAAGATGCTTAGATAATTAAATGAGTGTTTTTTTCAAAAATCAAAGTTTGTAAATTTTATGTTATACACGCAAATGCGATAAAGGATGTGAAATGAAATTGTAAAAAAATCAATGTCTTATGATTACTTTGAACGTCTTTCTGATTTTTTAAAGCTAAAATTGAATTTACCAATTCCAATTTGTTTCAATAAATTGTCTCATTGAGTATCTCAAAATTGATATATAAAAACATTCATTGTTCATAGTTTCCCAATTAGTTTTCATCAATATCTTCTACTAAAATTGCATCAACTTTAAATTTAAAAAATATAATACACTTGCCTTATTGCTCGGATACTTGGGTCTTTTTGGTGTCATAAATTCAGCTTCTTTTTGCAACAATTTGATACTGAATTGTGCTTTTCTGGTTGTCTTTCCTTCGAATTCATCTCCGGCAAGTTTTGCTAGTTTTATCTCAAAATGAATCATTTCTTCAATATCTTCTGCTAATTTAGTGCGATTTGTTGTTGTGTTAAGGCCAAAGACTGAAGCGTATTTTAAAAACTCGTCTGCTAAACTCATCGCAAATTGTTTGTAGGCGGAAAATATTTTTGGCCACTTATTAGGAGAGATCAGGTACTCTTTAGAAAGGAAGAATTTGGGTTGCACTATCTGCAAAAATAATTCAAAATTGTGTCTTTTTATATTAAATTAAATCATTAAAAAATTATTATTTTGGAAATAACTAACTGCTTTGAATATGCAATTAGTTTTGAGTTATATCTTATATCTAAAATTTAAACCAAATTTAGTATGCTATATACAGAGAGTTTATCCGTATATAGTTTAAAATCTCTGAGCCCAACCGTTTGTAAAAATTTGAAAATTTATAAAATCTGGATAATATGCATATATCTAATTTTATAATAGTAATATTTTTTTAAAATATTTATAGATACCACTACAAATTACATTAATTTGCAACTTACATAAATGGTATTAATAAGCGGATTAATTGGATGCTGTTTCACTTCTAAGGACAAAATTGCAGAGGATGAAATTCGCTGCAAGTCTCCAGCAAGTTTTAGCCAGTCGAAGGAATTGTTCCATTGGATTCCCGCTCCCAAAAGTGGCCAGCCACCATATTTGTCCATCAATTCCCAAAGGGCGGAAAGTCCGTCACGCTCGAGTTCATCTGAAAATATCAAATCTATTCACTTATGGCTTGAAAAATGAATATTTTTGTCCCAATCGTAAATATTTTGTTTCAAAAATCGCTTAAAAGAAAGACAAACAGCACAACCAAATATGGGTTTAAGTGTGTTTGTAAACCCGCGCCTTTTTCCCAAGCATCAAGGATTCGCAACTTTTATATATATATCTACTTTTTCCTTGAGTTTGCAACCTAATTACACCAAAATTTGGTAATTTAAACTGTAAACTTACCCAAGTCTTTACATTGTCTGTAAAGTTTTTGTGCTTGTTGAAATGTGCTACTGGAATTATTTGTGCTCCGTTCCTCCAATATCCCTAAAATTTCAAAAGACGATATATAGATCTTGAATTTCTTTCATCTTGAATTTGTACATGATGAAAAAATGCTCACTTTGTGTAGCTCGTGTAACTTTTTCATTAATTTTACTAAATTGATCGGAATTAAGAACTAAAGGAAGAGCGACTAATTCTTCAGTTTCTAGTCCGTGCGTCCAACTTCCACACGCAAATTCATCTGGGAAATAATTAATTAGTTGAAAATTATGGTATAATTTATTAAATAAATTTTTATTTACAAAAATCATCGCATGGATCCACCGAAAAGTTCATAGATTCTAAAAACGACAGGCCTGCAAAACAATTGAAGTGATTTGCATCTTATATTTTTTTGTAAAGTAAGTCACTTACTTGTGTGCAAACAATTTGGTGTGTAGCAAGCTGAAGAATCTTCTTTGGAAAGATTTCGTAAAATTTGTCTTGCATTTGGATCGTGTATTGATCTGTAATGGAAAATATGGTATAATTGTTTATCAGACAGATTTTAAATTTACGGAATAAAATTTTATTAATGGGAACTGTGTATTTTAAATAATTATGTATATACATACAAAGCTCAATTAATAGGTTTGGCAGTTTCAGTTCCATATATTGTCAATTTGTAAATCTATATATAAATTATATCAAATCCTCTATTTATACATTTGTCTCATTTTTTGCATTAAGACATTTCTTCAATTTTCTAAAAAAACTTATTTTTTTTCTTCTCGTTGGAGCTTCCTCTTCTTTTCTCAATTCGCAATTTTGCAGGCATATAAATTATTTTACCACAAATTATTGTTCCAATAAAAAAAATTCTCGATTTTCAAATGCGAACTATTTAAATATTTTAATTACCTGTTAGCAGTCAACATCAAACTCTTGACTTGCTCCAAGAGTATGGGCTGCAGTCGTGCCATTTTCCCCCCGTCCCATCCCTTCCCATTTTCCCCTACCCCTAACCCTTGACCTTTGTGCAGTGTATAAAAAATGCCTACCAGTCCTAAAAGAAGCAAAATAAATCCCCCTGCTCCAAATCTTCCGAATCTACTAAATCGCCCCCCATTTAAATTTCCACTTTCTCCTTGGGTCGGGGACAAGGAGATTATATACGTTTCCCTTTTCATCTAATGACTGGGACAGGATTAATAATTCCCTGACCTATTGTGTGGCAGTGGGCCACAGCTGGGATAGACCTTGGCATCATTTCACTCAAGAGCAGGGATTCCCGGCAGATCAATATTCGGTAAAGTAAGAGAAAGAATGGAACCCGGGTTTTAATTTATGCTGTAGTTTACATACGAAAGCCTAGTTCAAGTTCATACCCATGGATTTTGATGTAAATATTCAGGAGGACGCTACATTCATTTTGTATTTCTGTTTTTGTCAGATTCAATTTAATTTTACATTAAATTAATGCACAACTAGCATGATTGAAAATAATTTAAATAAGAATTGCAATTAACTATTTAGATTTACTTAAAATAAATATATTTTATTAATAGTTTATTTTTATTTATTAAAGTATTATAATACCAGACCGAGGATAATTTAATCTGACTGATTTTTAAAATTAAATAATTGTAAATAAATTACAACATTGTCTTTCGCCCCATAATAAAACCAACATTTACCAAAAAAAAAAAACTTTAGGGCAATTCTTTTACCTAATCAAAAAGGATTTTGATAAAAAAACTATAAAAACTAAAATCGAGTTAATGTGTAGTTTAAATGCAAACGCTGAAACTATTTTGAACTCAAAATGTCCACATCGTCCGTTAAAAGATTTTTTATATCTGAAGAAACTTGCTTGGCGAGTTTGGAGCAATAATGTCCCAATTGATACGATAGTTTTAATAGTAGACGAATTGCGCATTTTGTTCACAACTCCCTCCAACCTGATGGCCACAATAAGCTGGCATTATCACGTGCAATATTTTAAGGTCTTTGTCATTTTCAGGGCAACAACAAACATTTGAAGTCGGATATTTGTTGTCCGCAATATTCGTGTAGCGCACGACCACACCCACTTGGGTGATACCAAACGAATATAAAACGTGTAGATCGATACCCCAGGTTGTATGAAGCGAAGCACCATATTCTTAATGCTTTGTCTGTCGACCCGTCTGGCTGGGCGACACCTCTCGAACGCTTTAACTTAGCGACTTGAAATTTGTAATACTAGTGTCCTATTCCTATTTATGTTTTTGTAGACAAACGCCCATGAGGTCTAGCAAACGGTCAATTGTTAGCACTGTACGTAATGCGGACACTACTGCATATTTCCCTAAAGACTTTATGGAAATATGAGCCTTTGATACCGAAGGTATCTATAAATTAAACTATTATATGCAATTAATTAGACGTAGTCAGTGAGTAATTCTGCAAAAGCTTTACATTTATTCAAATGATAATATTCAATAGTCAGATATTAACAACTTTTAATGGAAACTTATCGCGTCTGCAAATTGCAAAATCCAGAAACGAACCTCAGAAAAGCTTTAAGGAAACGCATTATTTAAACAATAATAGGTAGTTTTAAACGAATGTAAAAATGTTCAGGTAATGCTAATAAAATTAAAAGTGCTTATATACATAGTTAAGACTAAACTATCCTCATAAGAGTGCTTCATAAGTATCTGAAAAGGAAAAATCTTTTTCATTCTCTTAGAAACATCAAAAGGTAAGATGAAGCAGTGAAGATGAGATAATTATCCACAATCGATCGGCATATCTTAAATCTACAAGAGTGTCAAAGAGCATTTAAATAATTATTTAATTATACATTGGTTCATTCATGCTATTAACTTTATTTAGAGAATTACATTTTTTCTAAAAGCTGTTTATGAATTATGAATTGCTACTTGATTGCAATTCATTTCATATTTTATTGACCTATAGTCAAATATATATGCGCTAATAGAATGATAGAAGTGAGAGAAAGTAAGATGATGTTTTGCAGTTTAGCCGGAATTTCGCATCATCAATGATGAGGGATTTTTGAGGAGGAAAGCGGATCCCCCTCCTCTTGGTTCCCCTCCCGTATCCCCAATGCCCCCTCCGTGTTGAGGGACCCCGTTGATGACGAAATCCCCCACGTCCAACACTGCAAAAAATAGTATAATATCCATAGAAATTATAGCATTTGGTGAAGCAACCACAAAATTTGAATGAGAAATTTGAAGGTCTAATTTAGGCGAAACTAAATAAATGTCCTACATATTTTGTACATCTATGATGAAACCAAAAATTGAACTTAATTAATGAGGAAATAAAATCGCTTGATAAATTCAAAGTAAAACAAGCGATTTTAAAGCACATTGAGATTATCGAAAAGGAAAATATTAAAATATCTTCAATTTATTTAAACTATTAATTGAGGCAATTTGAGCCGCTACTTACTGATTCCCTTATCCGCTCTTTTGTAGAAGGGCCGAGCCCAGAAGAGCAACCGCTCGTTGCGGAAATTAGGAAAAGGCGTAATCCGATAGTCCTCCTCCTCCCCCCCAATCCCACCCCCGCTCGCAAGAGACAGGGCGGAAAACGAAACGAGAAACAGAAATGCCAAAAGTGTCCCCATTTTTGACCAATTTTCTTCCGCTTCTGCGGTTAGTAATTTCCAGAATGAAGTTGGGAAGTAATTTGCAGTAGTTTTATACCAAATCTCATAAAAGAAATCTCCCACTGAGCTTGGTAGACATTATCGGAAATTATTACATTTTAATTTGAGCAACGCTATGTGAGAACTTAGGATTGTTTGTCCCTCTGCTTGTCAAAATTGGGAACAATTTTTTTTTGCTGTATTTAAGAATTTATGGATTCGAAAAAATGGCTTCAATTGTCCTAATCGTCAAATGAAAACAAGGGATAATGAGCTGTTCTAAAGCATTTTCAAAATTTATAATAAAATAGACAAACTTTTAAAAAAAAAATTTACTTGAGGCAAGTTGAAAGTTCATCAAAGCAACGTGATTACATCCACTTGTAGTCACCCACTCCACACAATTATTGTTTGCATTTATCAATTTCCTTGTTAAAATATTCCAAGCCTCAAAATAGATTACGGCGGAAATTGCATTCCACTACATAAATATATCAATATGTTGACAATTTCAAAATACAATTTAATTTCAAATCCAATTTATTTAATTTTATATTTTCACATAAAACACCGGAAATAAATCCAGGCTCTTATAAAATAAATCATTTCTTTTTCTCGTCAATCAACTTTTTAATCCCCGGCAAAATACTAGAAGCCAGTTCCTCTTTAATTTCTTCCGCCCCCGGTCCATTTTTGGCCTTGATCAATCCCACAACCTTTTCCTGAGCTTCTTTCAACAAATTGTGCTCAGCTTTTGTAAATCTTTCTCCCAAAAAGTTGATAAGTTGAGGAACAAATTTTCCCGAGGCTTGTATCAGTGTATCCGTAGCATATGAAAATAGAAGCAGCGTTCCAATGTGTAAAAACAATGCGGGCTCAGCGCCCTCAAGTTCCGCTTCCAATGATGCCCGGGCTTCAGCCAGTATTATTTTGGGACCGGAAGAAGCTTTTGATGATTTTTTAAACGGGGGTACAATTGCGGAAAGGAGCGAAGAATAGGATTCAACGTCCGGAGATTTGCCCAGGGACAGAATTGCATCTTTTATAGGTCCCGGGGGTAGGTCGCTTATCTGAAAAGAAAAATTCGTTTTAGAATCGTTGTAGAGAAGGGAAGGTGAGAAGGTGAGACAAGTATTGATTTTTTATATCGAATCCCGATCCCTAATTTTATACAACTCTCTTACCACAGAAATCCGTTACAAATTAGTACCTGTGAATTTTCATCAAGCCCAGCCTCCATTAAAAGAAACGTTGTGGCAGCGACCACAATTTCCTGTCCAAAAGATTTCAATAAAAACTTTTCCAGTTGGTTCTTTAAGTCCCCTTCAAAATTCTCGAGCCCTTCGATGTAAAGACCGAGCATTGTAGTCATTTTGAATAGTTTTTCTAGCACCTCTTCCTGGCTCTTTTTCCCGCATTTTTCAGACATGAAAGCCTCAAAAGCTTCCTTTAATACGGATTGGTATTCTTCTTGAAGTCCCCTGTGGAAAAAATACAACTTTTAAAATCTTGGATGGTGAAGTTTTGTTGATATACAATTCACATGACTCACCCCTGAAGAAACTGTGAGATAGATTCCAAGAGTTCTTGTGGGGCTTCAGCCAGTGCCTCCGCTTTGGAAATATTGTTGCGAATCTCTTTTACCGATTGGAATTCCAACTGTTGATTAGTTCCTACGAGTTTCTTTTGATTTGACGACGCCAAATTTCCAGAATTTAACGGTTTAGAACTTGCCGAAGCTTCATCTTCAGAATCTGACCAATCGTCCCCTTTTTTCCCCGCCATATATTTCTTTAAAAAAATTGAATTAGAATTAAAAATGATGTAAGGATGGAGTGAAGCAAACCAACGAGGCTGGTCGAACCCTCAACGGATAAAAATGTTCGAATGTTAACCAATCGTGTATTATTTATTTTTGTTTATTTTTACCTTTTTGGTAGATTTTGTTTTAGTTTCTCGTCCTTGAGCTCCACCTCCAGCTTTTCCTGCTGCTGCTTTTTTACGTCGGTCATCTTTCTAACAACCAAACAATTAATATTATGAAACATTACAAATTAAATTTAAACTTTTAAAAAATAATACTTTTCCTCCCCCACGACTTTCTCCGGCATCACCTAAATCAGTGGCTTTCGCCTTTTTTTCTGCGGCTCGAACCTCATTCACCAATTGGATGTATTTTCCGGAGCTAATGTCCTGAAACGAAACAATAAAAACTGAGTTAAAACTGAAAATTTCAAGTTCTTCTCGAAGAATTATTTTAAAAATATGAAAACCTTAGAAGCCTTTTCCCCCATCAATGGTTTGAAATTAGCTTTGAGTCCCTCAAGGATTGAGCTATTGACGACAATAGAGTCGAAAACGCGGGTGTTGCGAAGTCCAGCTAAAATTTTATCCATCAAAAGATAAACATCTTGTTCTGTGACAGAGACGGGAAGAATTGAGCTGACATCCACCCAACCAGGAGACGCTAAACTTTCTTCGACTTCTTCTCTGACCTGCAAATTATTGGAATAATTTAAGTAACGATTATTACAAAAGTTAGGATTCAGACAGTTTTTGGTTCAACGTTTAAATTAGTATTTAAAATATTTTCTCTGAAGATTGGAATAAAAATAAAAAGACATAAGTGAAATTGGCAAAGACAAACAGATAATCTTTACTACCTGTTTAAAAAGCGCTTCCCCCAAAACACAAGTTCTCAAAAAGAGTAGCTCCTGTCCCGGAAACCGCTTTGTGATAAAAGATTTGGGATCTGAAATTCCAAGTCTAGATGCAGCGTCCAAATCCACGTAGCCATTCCCATTCATAAACCCTTCAATCCAACCAATCTGAAAAATTAGGATAATTATTAATTATTACAAACAAGCCGTAACACAACTGTTACAAAACCATGGCCTAATATAGACCATTATGCAAGTTGCATAACCCAAGTTGAATTGTCCAACACACCTGGGCTTTAGTGTAAGCTGAAGGGATGTAATAAGCTGAACGAGAACTGCCCCCACCAGATATTATCCCTTCAATACGTTTGCTTGTGATTAATTTGTCCACAATTCCTGAAAATATTAAGAAAACACATAACAAATCAGATTGATGTACTAATTTTCATTTAAAACTCACCAAAAAATAATTTTTCAGGTAAAACTTTTCCAAACTTGATAAGGATTTGATTGATGGGAGTTGGTTTAGTGACTGCAGACAAAATTCCACGAATCCTAGCTGTATTTCTCCGCACAAACGTTTCCGTATAAATAAGCGTCGGATCCTCCTTGTCCTGCTTTCCGTGGATTACTTTTCCCAACCTGAAATTATTACAAATGGGTGTAAATATGCCATTTCCACCAGACAAGTCAATCTACCTTTTTTCCACCTGCTCCTGCAAAAACTCTCCAGGAAGATCGGAAGTCTTTGACAGTTCTGAGAGTGAAATCATTCCATCTTGAGCCAGCTTTTCGTTGAGTTCTTCCGCCAGTCCATCAATGTAACTTGACGTAATAAGGTTTCCGAGGACAAGATGAGTCGACTTGTCATGTTTTAGCAGTTCCCCCACACGGGCCTCGATTATAGACAAACCAACGTTTAAATTGGACGCCAAGGTGGCCAGACTTAGACGACCTGAGGATTTTTAAAGAAAAAAACACAGCGATAATTTTAACATTTCGGATCGGAAACATAATGAAACATTGCAATATTTTGGTTTTAAAATTGATTGTTTTGTCTTCAAAGTTAAGTTTTAGTCTGAAGTTTCCGGATGTTTAGGAATTAAACGTATAAATTGTTATGATATGAATGATTCATCATTTGTTAAAGTTCAGAATAAAAAAATCCTAGTCAAAATACATCAAAAAAATTCAACCCTGTCGTTTTCCACCCCGATCTCTCCATAATTAATATTCTTACTACCAACCCAATTAACCTACCCCCGTGGACAAACAATTCCCCCTGAATTTCCCTTGTTAGTTGTTGAGGAGTCACATATTCCTTCCCGTCCGCAGTGTAAACGACGTCCAACAGCTTCAACTCCAGCAATTTGTTAACTATTTCAATACAGTTTTTCTCCGTTAGCCTAAACCACAATTACAATTACAATTAGTTGATCGTTTAAATGTTGTATGTGAGGCATCTGAGTTCATCTGACTGATATCTGTGATTTTAAGTCAACATTCAGCATTGTTAGACTTTTGACCCTAAACATTCTGACCTAGACGGTCCACACCCAAACCAACTTGACCAACTTTCAACTTTCAGCCACTGCACTGCTGATTACAGATTAGGTCAAATTGTTCGACAGGCTTCGAAGTTTGAACGGTCAATATTCGCTATAAATTAAATTCGACATACCTTTGACTCGCAGACGTCAACTGCGCCCTTTGGAAATCCGCCGCAAGGGCTTTGATCTCTTCCCAATCTGCGGATGACATCTTTCTTGACTATGACACTTGACGAAAAGTTGACCATCTGTTAAATTTTCAACGCGGCAGACTCAAAAGTCTCAAAAGTGAGCAGAAAGTGTTGTCAATTAAATTAATTAGTCATCAAAAATTTTCTCTGGTTAAAAAAATGTCGGATTCGGATGATAAGCTATTAAAACAAATTTTATCTAGTGCAAAGGTATTCCATTTTAAAGTCTTATTTGTTCTTTAACGCAACTTTTAATTGTTTTTTGTTCCAAAGTATCGAGAACAAGATAAAACGCGAAAAACTGTTTTGGAGACAATTGAGCATTATAAAGGCCTACGACCTGCTTCAGATACTTTTAGTAAGTTAATTAAACAACAATTAAATTTATTGTTGGGGTCTTAATTGTGTTAAATTGTCCGCAGCCTTCAACAATGGAAGTTCGAGAGTCCTGCTCGCCCTCAAGGGAACCATTCCAATTACTTATAAAAGTTTGTGACCATTTGTTGCCCTTATTTTGAGATCATGAATAGACGGCTTAATTTAACGGCTTTACGTCCGTCTTTTTACCTAAACCAAGAAATTGTCAAATATTTACCCAGTGACATAAAACCTTGCTGTCCATTTGAGAAGGCAACTGTCTAAATTAACAATTTTAACAGTTGTATTTTATTGTATTGCAGGCTCGACTTACCACATTCCGGTGACAATTTGGCTGTTGGACACTTATCCATTTAATGCGCCCATGGTTTTCGTCAGTCCCACGCCGGATATGCGGATCAAAGTCTCCAGACACGTCGACCACAATGGAAAGGTCTACCTCCCATATCTACACGATTGGAAACATGTAAGACTGGAGATTAACTCAAAATCAAACTAGTTAAACTAGACTTTTGTGTTTTTCACAAGAATCTCCAAAAAGTTGAGAATCTGGGAAAGTAGGAAAAGTGACATTTTTAAAACAACGGTAGCTGAATTTTTCCAGGATGTATAATTTCGAAAAAATCAAAACTTGCCGAAGCTGTTTGCCAGTCTTTACGCTATACATTTTTTCATGAATTAGACTATTCACTCGATCTTCTCAAATTATTTGAGTCAAATACTTATAATTAATTTCCTCCTAATTTCAGAACACGTCCGACCTGCTCTGCCTTATCCAAGTGTTGATAATGACTTTTGGGGAGCAGCCGCCAGTTTACTCGGTCCCCGCCCATATGCAGGGGGTCATGGGTCAACAGCCCTTAGGTCAACCCCAGACTACGCCATATCCCTTGGGGGCCAGTCCTTATCCCCCACAATCAACGCCATACGGCGCAGCGGCAGCCAGCCCTTATCCGCCTTATACAGGGATGCCTATGCCTATGCCTGGAATGCCTCAGCCACAGGTAGTAGACGAGTGAAGGAAAAAGGGGTTGTATAATGACGATAGAGTGACTAAAATATTCTTAAATGTAAAAAAATGTGCAAATTACTTTCGAAATTTTCCAGTTTTAAAAAAAATCTTTAAAATGCACGAGATTTTCTAAATATGTTCACAATTGTCCCAAGCTGTAAATTGGGAATTTGTAAAAATCTGAAATTCCAAAGGCCATTGCCATCGTACAACGTTTAATTTTTGACTAATTTTGACTAATAGTTGCCACCTTGTTCTTGTAAATTTCAGACTCAGAGTCCACAGCCGCTGCAGCCCTCTGGGACTTTGTCATCCTTCAATTTCCGACCCAGTCTATTATCGGCGGCGGAGGAAAAGTTGAGGCGGAGACTGGAAGATTTGACCGTATCTAATGAAATCATTATTACCACTGCCAATCAGCTTAAAGAAGGTAATTGGTGGAATCAGTTGCAAATTGCAATCGTATAAGAAAATTTTTGACGATTTTTTAGCCCGACTACTTAAATAATATTTAATCTTTTAATTATTAACTCTAGGTCAAAGTCGGTTGGAGGCGATGATGAAGCGGTTAGGGGACGAACGGGCGCTGTTGTCGCAAAATGTGGAAGCATGCGCAAAAGAATGCGCAGCGTTAGATGAGAAGATCGCAGCCAGTTCAAACGAAGAGAGCAAACCGGACATTGATGACGCCATACAAGCACCCGCGCCCCTCTATAAACAGTACGGGAATTTAAAAAAGTTTTTTATGTGTGACAAGTGTGTAGAAAGTTAAGAAAGTCCTTAATTTTAAAGGATTAACTTCTTTTGGGATTTTAGGGAGTTATAATATAAATAGAGTTTAAATAATTTCACAAATTCAATTTGCATTTTTCCAGAATCGTGAACACGGTTGCAGAAGAGGCGGCGCTGGAAGACACGATCTACTATTTGGGGGAAGCACTGCGTGGGGAACAAATTGATTTAGAGCAATATTTGCGCACCGTCCGACAACTTTCCCGCCGGCAATTCACGCAGCGCGCAATTCTACGAAAGTGTCGCTCAAAAGCTGGATTTGCTGGATAAACAACAACTAAAATCAAAAATGAATTTAAACGAAAAATTCTAGCATGCCTTTTAAAATAGTGCCTGAGGTTCGAATTCCTTTGAAAATTGTGAAATTAAATGCCTAAAATTTTGGAAAAAATTACGAAAGCTTGAAATAATCGTGCCTTTAAAAAACATCGAAGAAAATCGTTAAATGTAAAAAGTTCCCAAATTCCTACAAAAAATGTTTAAAATCCTAAAATGTCCAAGCAATACTTAAAAATTCGAACCTCTAACCTAAGAATTCCTATAATTAGCAAAAACGCAATAAGTTAAAATGATTTTAGAACTAGATCAATTTTTAAACTCTGCTTATAATTTACAAAAATTATGTTCCTTGCAATGCAAAAATAAACCGCTCACTTTTGTATTAAATATATCAATAAAATTTATCTGAATAAACAGTGAAAAAGAAAAGTGAATGTTTTACATGAATGAAGCATGACTCATAATATAAAATAATAATAATTTTATTAGGCTTGTGCCTGAGCCTGAGCTTGGGCTTGTGCTGCTTGTTGTTGCTGAGCTTGAGCCTGCTGCTGTTGTTGGTTTTGTTGAGTTACGCTGAAATTATTTTTTTTTTAATTAGGGAATTACTTTGGATTTTTTTAAACAAACTCACCGTTCATGAATTTGCCGCAAAATGTTAAAACTCGCATCAAATCGCTTCTCATTGTACGCACTCGCTTCCTTCCATCGCTGTCTTATCAAATTCCATCGATCCAGATGGGTTTGGAACAAAAAGGCTGGACTTGGCGCCGTGTCGTCTTCGTAATTTATGTCAAAGTCTTCCGCCTCACGGGGCAGTGGCGGTGGGACTCGAACTCTAATCAAATTCCCGTACTCATCATAAGGCAACGGCTCTGCAACTGGAAGTCGATAAACTTCTTCCGTTTCGCCTTGATATTCTAACTCTGATAAGTGATCCTCGTCCTCGTCGTCTTCTCGGCGTGGTTGGCGCCTGTCGAAAATTAGAATTTAGAACTTTGGAATAATGTGAATGGTTGGATGCCGATAGGTGAAACACCGATATTTTAAATTCAAATTTCGACACTTTGCATCTTTTGCATTCCTCAAAGTTAAAACAACTTACTGATGTGGTTTATTCTGCATCCACGCTCGGCAAATTGGATAAAGTGGCGTCGTCTCGTCGAATTGGGCCAAATCCACGCCCCTGTCGAATAGCTTCATGACGAACGAGGCTTGAGGCTTTGGCAAGTCGCTTGGACTTCCAGAACGTTTCCGCTTTTTACCTGGACTTCCAAACCGGTAGCCTCCAAGTCGTCCTAGTCCCCCCAATTGTCCCGAGGACATTCTATAGAACAAGATTAACAAGAACAATAGAAATTAATATATTTGGAGAACACAGCTTTCAAATGATTTGGTAAGTACTTGTACTTGAGCAAACATCTAAACACAACATTTTTTTTTTGCATTTTTAGCAAAATTTTCTACAAAAACTTAAGGAGGTATTTTATACATGTTCACTCAACGCAGAAAAAAATTATTCTAAAAATTAAAAACAATCAAAATAGTTAATTACAGCCTATTTTCGTCATTTTCCGAGTCACTTTCTTCGTCCTGGAGGAAATTATCTTGGACCATATGTTTCAACACATTTTTGAACCGATTTCTCGCCTGTTTTACGTTCTGGTCCTCTATAATTGGTTAATTACAATTAATTTAATCGTTTTTAGCCAATTTTGGAAGAATTGTAAATATTTACCTGCCAATGCCCGTTTTGGGCGTCCATTTGAATCCAACATCATCATATCCGCCGTTGACCTTTGTTGGGGTCAAGGGATGGGGCGTAGGAATATAATTGCAATTAACTCGGCTAAATTCCTATTCGTTTAATTAGGGAGACGCTTTCCTTTTGTCAATTCCCACCAGGATTTCTGATGGCTCTCACTTTACCCCAGGGGCAGGTTGAGACGAATGATTTAAGCTGTTATGCCGTTTGGGAAGTTTACTAATCGACGCTTATCAACTTGATAATAATTAATTTGAAATTATTTTTGATTTTTTCAATTGTTTAGGGGATGATTTAGTAATCGAGCCCGAAAAGAATTGGATTTTGAATTGGTCTAAATTGAATTTTAAAATTTGTTTTACATAGAAAATTTTTAATGGGATCAGAAAATCTAGAATAAAATTGTATGGCATCAAACATGAACGCGTTAATTTCACTTGAGGTTTACTTAATTTATTTCCTAAATTCACAATTTGAACACTAATTAGCTTAATAATTTTAAAGGTTTCCAAAATTTCAAGCGATCTGCAAATGGCTCATCAATCATTCCAATCTCTTCTGTGTTCATTTTCATATATCTTAGCGGCTTTTTGGCTTCTTGTGGTGGCCATTTCACTCCAAGAAATTTAAGGTCCTTGCCCCCGCCTTTTGCAAAATCCGCCCAGATTCTGGTAACTTCCTTTGAAAATTTATAGTCTCGGCTTTCCTCGACGCCCTTTTTAACGGATGTGACACCCGTGATAGGAAATTGCATTGCCAACTCGTCCCCGTGACACGAGCCCCATCTTTTTAACCTGAAACAATTATTATTATTGTAGATTTCATTTGTACTAAAATTTTCAATTGTTTCCCAGTTATTTATCAAAATATATCCTCGCATAAGTACACTCACGTTTCTCCCAAAACTTTTTCCCTGAACCAATTGCTAATCTTCATCTTGACAACCTCAATTATCGGATGATAATCCCCGCGAAGCGACAGCAACACGTCCGTCAGCGTAAACTCTCCTTCAAACGTAAAATAATAGAGATAAATGTCACTTTTCTTCGGGGAATTGACATGGGCCGTGATTCCATTGTGAAATCCAAGAGACCAAACCCAATCCGAAAATATGTTTGTGAGATTTTCCATTTGTTCCAATGGATTTTCCAAGTTTACAGGAGAATTTGAAAGATAGAATGATTTAATTTTAGGAGGAATGTCCTTTGAGACCCCTGCGGGGAGGAAGAGGAGGGGGGGCAGTGTCCTGTCCCAAGAAGTGGAGAGTAAAGATGTAATTGTCCGATTCGCAACGGTGGCTGCAAAATTTAAATAAGCGTTGAAAGTAGACGATTACATTTTAACCCAGGGAAAATTAGAATAATTGTTTACAGATGCCAACAAGTTTATATTTTGCAAAAAAAAAGAATTCTAAGGTGAGGTGACCAATTAAAACTAATGCGGGGTAACTAGAAACAGTTATCCCAAATGAGGCAATTTGAGATGTATCGGATAATCCGAGTCATTTATGCA